>JAOWBB010000012.1:2333397-2429085 GCA_028565995.1 Ricinus marginatus
ATTAATAAACGGACAAGACAATCATCATGAGGAGCAATGTTATTTTTTTTCAACGTAGAACTATTTTATAAACTATATTATAATATTAAATTATATATAAAGATTATAATTAGAACTTATGAATGAGGCACTTTATATTTATACCAGATACAGATAATTGAAAATATCATATAATTTAGAGTAATAATCTTTTCTTAAGATATAAAATTATCCATCATTTGAAACCTATCTACTTTTATTTTTATAATTTAAAAAATTATCATGCTGTATTTCAGTTTTAACTGAAATTTAATGTTTAATTTTTCGTACCTACAATTTATGAATATTGGCAAAAATGAAAAGTTTATCAAGAATTATAAAATAAATATTGAACTTGCATCAGCGATTAAATTGAAAGTATTTTAAACTGCATGATATATGTTGAAATAACATAAAAAGATTTAACCTGCTTTTTTTTCATTTTTTTGAACTTATTTAACGTTAAGATCGAAAATTTGATTTAGCTTTTGAAAACTAAATTGTGAAGTGTTACAGTAGGAATCCGCATTTGAACCTTGGGGCTTGCCGATTAAAAATCTACGGCGATATGTAGAAAAAAGCGAAAAAGCACTGAATTTTGACTTAATTTGATGAAATCATTTTGAGATTCATTTAACGCTAAAACCTTGTTTTGTGTAATATGAATTCTGAATCTTTTCAAATCTGTATTATAGACATTTTCAGTTGCCAAGTGGCAACCAACATGAATTAATTCGTCCTAGAGTTTGTTTTTAAATTGCAAAAATATTCATATTTCCAGCTACACTTGACCTTCCGATAGTATTCTTCATACACTGATTATTGGTTGCGGAAAAAATAATCAAGTGAAATTTCACAAAAACTAATGAAATCAGCAGAAAAATAAGATATAGTCGAGCAGAATATGATATCAATAAAGGATTGAAAGTTAACAGAGCATGATTAAAGTATTGGATGTAGATTTATTGCAGTGTCAGAAAAAAACGTAATTTCATTGGAAATTTATAATATATTTATGCGTATAAAGAATGTGGAATGATGTAAAACTTTTAACGAACTTAAAACTTTCAATTCTTATAATAAAATGATATAGTCCAAAGTTGAATTAAAAAGAAATATTGCATTTGTTTTAATTTTTTTTGCACTTTTGATTAGCAATTAAATTTTTTTTCTTCTAAGGAATAATTTGAGTATTAAAATGAGTTATTTCCTAAATAGTTTATTAATGTTAAATGTGCAAAATATGGTCTTAAATTATCCAGCCTTAAAAAATTTTTATTATGAAATTATTTCTGGTGAGAATAAGTCAATACTTTTTCACATTCTTTGAGTATCTCTTCTCTTCTTGAAATCAGATCTTGTAATATATTATCATAGTGTTCTGATATATCCTTGAGCCTGTTTTGATAAGAGGTTATGATTTCACAAAATTTTATTCCATATTCAATATGTAGTTCCTTGACAATAACTGAAATAATAATTTGTAATTTTTTTTTCATTCAATTTGTGGATGACCTGTTAATTATAAGTTTCTGCATTTATTTTTAATATTTTCAAAATGTTTAATAAGATTTTCCCAAAAGTTTAAAAATATTTCATCACCCACTACAAACTGCATATAAGTGAACATTTGTGACAACTTAAATTTGCTGATTTTTCTCAATTATATGCCAAAGGTTAACTCTATATTAAATTCATGATAAATTGTTTGCAGACTATGTTATTTTATATGTAAAATGAAGTTAAAAACTACTTTTTTTACATAAATAATTGATAGCCATTTTCCAGAGAAAAAAGCCTTAAAAAGTTTTTCAGAAATCTCGAAGTCTCAGACAATTGTGGAATCACATTCATTTTTATGGAAAGGAATAAAATAATGATACAATGAAACTCAACAATTGTTTGGTTAATTGCAAACTTAAAAAATCAACATTAATGCAGGTTCATTATTTTATTATCAATTCAGATAAATTTATGTTTAAGACAAGATGTATCAAGATGAAAAACTAGAATAGTTTTAATGGAAGATAACTACTAAAGCAGAATGCTTATAATAATATTTTTATAAGAACAATGGAATAATTATTTTTAATATATTCTAATATTAGATGAGTTCATATTCCAGACATTGAAAGATCATCTTTCAAAAACCACTGTGCGGAAATTGTGTTGTGTAAATTAGATCCCAATGCTCGTTTCAATCGACCAGCATTGAGTTCGATATATATGCAAATTAATCTGATGGGCTTAAAGATGTATCAAAATTGTTTTTTTATCTCACATATGCAGTCACAAAAAAGTTATAATTCGAAATTCGATTTTCTGTTAACCAAGTGGCTTTGGCCACATCACTTTATGCCCCATGTTGAATTTCGGATCCTTTATGTTGGCAAAAATCGTACTAACGATGTTAGGAAAAGAGAAAGCTTGATATATTATGCAATTTTATAATGAATAATAGCCAAGAAACTTAAATTTTGTTTAAACAGTCATTAAATTGCTCACCCCGGCTTTCTTGTATTTGATTTAAAATGGCTTTAATCTTAGCTTGCATATTTTCATCGTCTTGTATGTATTTGCCGTAAAATGAATGACCGAAATTAAAACTCTCATTATTTAATCGCTCCATTTTCAAGGGAATGGCCGGTTAATCAAATTATTTTAGGAAATAATTGGGATAAAATTAAACGCGAACTATTTTGCTGCTACTAAGTGAACGAGGGCCAAATATGAAGGCGGTGAAATTTGATTTCTTCAATTATCAGTTGTTTTGAACCGTCTGCTGGTCGCGTGTCCATGAAGATTATTTTCTCTTAGCAATAGGTAAATCGCTCTTTATTTAAAAATATATTTGTGATGTTGATGAAAATTAATTTAAATTGATATCCAGTAGAATGAATTGTTAACGAGGGCGCTATTTAGCTACAAATTTATTGATATTGATAAAAATTTAGTTGTGTTAGGTCAAAAAAAAATCCAGGTCCAGCTCCAGTGGATAAGAATAGAACACCAATGATGTGGGAGGTGGGCGCCATCTTCCTTTCATACACGTCTTAAAGCAAATTTTAAATAATTTACTTATTTCAAGTCACGTTTCAGTCTTGTTGACACTTTTTCTTATTTAGTACATGTAAAATGCATTTTTGTAAGTTAATATATAAATATTTCTGATCTACAGTGTCATGGGCTCAGACCAGCAGCAGTTCTGTTTGCGCTGGCATAACTACCAGAGCAGCCTTCTCGCTTCTCTACCGCAGTTTCTCGACGGAGATGATTTGACTGACGTTACGTTGTCTGCTGATGGAAGGAATATTAGGGCTCATAGAGTCGTTCTTTCAGCATGCAGCCAGTATTTTAGAGAGATTTTCAAAGAACTTCAACCTTTCCAGCATCCTGTTATAGTACTTCCAGGAATGAAATTTAGAGATTTATGTGCTCTAGTGACTTTCATGTACAGTGGAGAAGTAAACATATATCAAGAACAACTGCCTGGTCTTTTAAGTATGGCTGATACACTTCATATAAGAGGATTAGCTGAAGTTAATGGAGTAAGTATTTTACAAAATATAAATTTATATTTATTACATACTATGATATATATTTAAAAAATAGATTTTGAATCTGCAAGGTAATGTCTTGTAAGCATGATGTCTGAATGTAATTTAAGTCTTGATGTTGGTCGATATGAAGTTATCTTAATAAATTTGTTTCAAAATTCTTTATCAGCAGATGAAATTTTTTTCCTGAGTGAGCTATATAAGCTTTCATATATATATGTATATATAAATATATATAAATATATATATATTCTATTGCCTTTTTATTTCAAAAATTTAAATTAATATTATAAATAAAACAATGTTTTGATATTGATAATATAAGAAAATTTTGATAATTTAAATTTTTTGAATAATTCAATTTGTTTGAAGTACAAATTCTCAGGTAGGACAATTTTTTTAAGCTTTAAATGCAATAGAAATTTAAAAAAATTTTAATTAATGTACAAATGAAATGTTTCTTTTTTACTATATTAATGCAAACTTTTCTTTGATTTTTATACTTTATTTGTTGCAAATAATCAAATACTTATAATTTTTTTCTTCATGTAAAATTTTATTAAATTTAAAAAACTTTTGGGATCAAAATTTTTCAGTTTTGATTTGATGTGTTTATATTAAAAATTTAAACAAATTCCCTTAGATATATATTCTAATTTTTGGTGAATTTTTAAAGGAATTTCTATGAATTTAGATGCATTAATTATTTTTTATTTTACAAATGACATTTTTGAATATCAAAATATTAAAGATGATATTTTTTTATTGTGCTGAAACTTATTAATTATTTATATTGTATAATTATGTATAATATTTTAAAATAATTTTTTAAATGAAAATTTAAACTGATTAATTCATTAAAGATTGTATTTTTGTCTATAATAACATATACATTCATGTCATTATTTTAAAAAAATCAGTGATTAAAATAATATCATAGAAATTACTTGTAACCAATGCAAATACACTTTAAGTCAAATATTTTCTTAATTTCTCTTTAATTTTTCTGCATCTAATTAAATTTATAATATTATTATACATACATACATACATAAACCATCCCATCAAAAAAGAGATTATTATTTCCATGACACTAATTTTTCATTAAATAAATTGAACCATGTTACAGTTTAACAATAATTAATATCTGGATGTTTTGAGGAAATGTAATTCTAGAATTGAAAAAATTAAAATTAAGCATTTAATAAGTGTATCAATTTTTACTAGCAAATCAAACCATAATTAACAACGCATTTTAATATGCATTTTAGATTCAACTGCTTTATAAATTTTTGTTAGTTTTAATATTATTTTCCTTTACTCATTTCAGACAAATGAAAAAAATCTGAGTGACTCATCAATGAACCGGCCCATGGGAGCTTCAGCTGCTAAACGTCCTAAACTAAATTTAAACGCTAGTCCAAATAATGTGTTTTTCAATAATAGTACAAACGAAGATATCTTATTCAAATCCCCATTTCTTCAGTCAGAACCAAAGAGTTTTAAAGACTTAAATGAGAATAATACAAAATCTTTGGATTTTGATATTTTAAAAAATTTGACCCACAACTATAATAAAAAGTTTAATCCATTCGACGATAGTACATTGAAAATGATGAATAACAGCTCAAAAGGAGTTAAAGCAAATAATAAAGGAAAGCCAAAGAAGGCATCCTCCTCCTTGAAGCAGATCGATTCAAATATATATCCAGATCCAAATCAATTTTCAATTCCAAGAAAAGATTCCAATTTGGACTTAATATATCAAATGTTTTCTCCCAATAAAAAGGCTGAAGGATTTAAATTCTCCAGCGATCAAGGTGAAACCAACGAAGTCCAGGATTTATCTAAATTTAGAATTAAGAGTGAAAGCGAGATTAATGCAGAAAGTCTAGAGACTGAAGTGGCAAGTGAAGTAAATGATGATGCAGATGCACATCTAACAGCCACGGCAAATGTGTCAGTGGAAATGAAATCAGGTATCAGTTTTAAATTTCCTTCTCTTTTAAAACTTTCGGTCGTGAAAGCTTTTAGCTGGTTTTTTTTTTTTAAGCCGCTGAATTTATTTTTCGCAGATATGCAGAGTCCTTCATCCGACGATTCCGGCGGAGGGAGTTCAACTTTGGAAAGTTTTAAAGATCCGACAAATTTAAGTAAATCATTGTGTACGCCAAGCCAAAGTAAAGTTTACGCAACGTGTTATGTCTGTGGGAAACAGTTAAGTAACCAGTATAATTTAAGAGTTCACCTGGAAACTCATCAAAATGTTCAGTATGCTTGCACAGTTTGCACTCATGTGTCGCGTTCACGAGACGCGCTGAGAAAGCATGTCTCCTATCGTCATCCCAGCGAGGGAAAGGAAGGAGGAAACAAAAAGGGAACTAGAGATGGTAACAAGCAAATAAAAATTGAGGAATCGCAAGCACATAACACCAGCTTCAATATAGGTCAGAGCGGTGATACAAATTAAGATATCGAAAAAGGCCTTTTTGCATAATTAAAAAAATTTCCTGTCTTCAAAAAGTGATAAATTAGTAAATAGGCTGTTAACATCTTCAAACCGTGCTGTCCTGAGAGTATCGTGCAACTTCCTTTTTTTAGACAATATAAAAGCAGTGCCATTTAGTTCCATCCAATAAATAAATGAAGTATGTATTTGCCTTAATTTTCATATCTTCCGCTTTAAAAAAAAAAAAAGAAAATTTAAAAAAAATTTTAAAAAAATCAAAAATTGGTTTAATTCTAAATTTAAGTGCCAACTATTAATCAAACAATCATCTTGTGCCTTAAAGCATCAAATTGTTCGGTCAGATCTTTAGGATCACTCATATATTTTGTTCCTACATTTTGAAAGTAATAATAATTTGGTAAAGGTTTTATCTATATTTATGCTGTAAAATGCTAATAATTCACCGTTTGCGGTATCGACTGTTAACTTTTCCTTACCAAAGAATTAAGTTGTTACCATAAAATTATTAAAACAAAAAAAAGGCCTTTGAATTATATTGTAGTTATATTATATATATAGATTTATATATATATATATTGTAGTCGAATTTTAGTCATACATTATTGGAATACAATGCTAGTAGAGTCCGAGTTAAATTGCAAATGAAAATTATTAGGTCTTGCTGCAGTACGAAATAGTTTTCTTTCCCTGCCTGAGTAGAACTTTTCTAGTTTTTATGCTAGAAATTGAAGTTATAGAATTAAAAAGTATTTTAACTTAGGCATATTTTCGTTAGATTTTTATTGTTAAGATTTAATGTTAAAGAAACAAAATTTTTTTTTTCAATTTTATAAC
Organism: Ricinus marginatus; assembly: GCA_028565995.1. Classification (NCBI taxonomy): domain Eukaryota; kingdom Metazoa; phylum Arthropoda; class Insecta; order Psocodea; family Ricinidae; genus Ricinus; species Ricinus marginatus. The sequence continues at coordinate 2,340,277 of JAOWBB010000012.1, forward strand.
AGTTTATGATTTTCAGTTTATAAAGCTGAGAATGGAGCGTCATTTTGAAAGTAATTGCGATTTTACCGGGCATTTTTATTGTCAAAAAGTAATTGTACTTTTTAATGAAGAAATTTTTTCTATATATTTTATTCTAACCGATGAAGGTTTGCGTTAATTATGATTTACGCATATCTGCATAACAGTGTAAGAATTTTTTTAATATTCCTCGGTCAGAAATTCGTTGACGCTTGATTGCAATTTTAAATACTTTTTAAGAATTCAAACTGGATAAAACCCATTGGGTTTTTTTTCTTTTTATAAACCGAGAAACCTGGTATTTGTCGCGAAAACGTTTAATCGTGCGGTACTGCATGTAAAATTTATAGATATATATATATAAATGATTTTCATATTATTAAATAATGTTTATCTTACAAAAACGAATGTTCTGTAGCTATATAAAGTTAACTAGTTTTCAGAAATATTAATATATTTGTATGAGAGTATTGGAATATTTGTTTTCGTTGGGGAATTGTCGCTTTTTCTTTTCTATTACTTTCTTTTCTATTATTTTCTTCATTTTTTTTAATTTTATTTTGTTTTTGGGCTGTTGATAAGATTTTTATTTTATTTAATTTTAATTATAGATTTATGTTACTACACTTTGTAAGTGCCATTGCTTCTAGTCTCAGTGCATTAGACTGGATTATTTGGAATGCAGATTTTACATGAATTTTAAATGCGTATCATTTTGAGAAGCTGCAAATCAACATGTTATTTATTTGAGAATTGTCTTTGTCAAAGAATAAGAGAAATGGAAAAATTGAAATTTCTTTTTTTCGGTTTTTCATGAAAAAATTTAAAAATATCTACGTTTTTTTTAAATAAAAAATCCAGCAAAAGTAAAAGTTTATTTTCTACCAGTTGGTTCGAATGATGTGTTGAATTGTGCCTGACACATTAGTTTAATCAGTTCTTTTCATGCAGTGTATTTAAGATTGATAGAAAATGGAGATACCGGAATTAATGCAGATATAATGTATTAATTTCTTTAATTTTCCAGTGGGTAAAAATAATTAATTTTGGACAATATTAAAACAAATTATTGTTGTTGTTGTTGTTATTATTTTAAAAAAAGGCCGTTTGAAAAAATTTTGAAGTTTAGGGAGAAGGATGGTGAAAGTAGAGCTTGATTGAATTTAATTGACCTCATAATGCTTTTATAAAACAAAATATTTAAACTTTATTAAATTAGCATTTTCTTTTCATGTATAATCTGCCAATATTATTCAAATAGTGAAAATTTTGTTTATATAGCAGTTGAATTTTTTTTTTAAATAAAGTCACTTCATTCATCGGTTTCATAAAAAAAATGCAGTTAGATCAGTTTCTGAGTTATGTTAGCGTTTCCGCCGTATATTCACTGTTGCTTTTGAATTTAGATTAGTTTAAGCTTCTAATAATTATATTATTTAATATATTTTGAATTTTTGCTATTTTTCGTAAGGAATATGTAAAAATTTCGAAAATTTTTTGTTCATTACTTTTTGTCGGTCTTTTTGGCCAGCAATAAAAAAGTTGATAATAATAAAATAATAAAAAGAAAAGCTCATTCGTGAGTTATTTACGAACGAGTTAATGTTAAAAGAGAGAAATACTTTTATTTAAATATTTAAAAATGTTATTAAGAAGATCGTGAAAATTACGACGCTATAAATTTAATGCATTAAAAAGAGAGATTTAAAACAAAAAAAATATGCGTGACCAAAAAATTATAAAAAATAAAGTGCAAAATTTCTGCCAAATGTAAATTTTTCATACCAAAAAGGGTTAAAAATGTTTTTCGTTAAGCAAATTGTTAAATTTATATTTAGGAAATAAATAAAGAATTGAAGAAATAAAATAAATATTAAGTGCGAAAAAGGAAACAATTTTAGAGCTTGAAGAAATATAAATTTATATTTATATAAAATCAAATTATGGTAGTTACAAATTTTAGTCGAAGTTTTGTCCAAAAAGAGATTAATTATGTATAAACCTTTGTTAATTTTTCTTTTTTTCTTTTTTTTTTAAAGAAAACTTTTTTAATGTTTTCGATTTGAATGGGATGCCTTCCGTAAGCAATTCGAAGCCCTCCCGCTTCGTGATGTAATTAATTGCTCATATTTATTGTTAAAATAATAAAAAACTTTTTTTTAGTGAAAATTTGTTTTCCTATCCGACAAGTAAAGCGCAAAAATTTCGATTTCAAAACGCAGTGAAGATTTAAGAAAGGCGAACTGTGAAGGCAGCTACTTGAAAAAAAAAGAAGAAAAGAAAAAAGGAAAGAAATCTAAGTGTTTTATGTTTGGCTAAATCCTTAAAAATTTCACTCCCGAGTTTTTTCTGCTTGAATTTTAATTTTATTTCTTGGCCGAAATCGAAAATTTATGACAAAAAGTTTTCTTTTTCAGTTTAAGGCCACAGAAATGAAATTGGAATTTAAAGAAGAAAAACAATTTTTTTTTGTCCAACTTACCTGTCTTTCCCGCCGGGAAGAAAAGTAAAAATCAGTAATGCCAACGGTTGTTCGGTGCAAAACGAAACAAGCTTCGCGGTTAATTCGTAACGGAAACTTCTTTATCTCGCTGTTGGTCAGGATTCAGAGCCTGAATATGTAATAAAATCAGGCAAAAAAACTTGCATTTTCGTACAGTTCTCACGTTCACGCGTTGAAACGCGCAAACGGCTTAACAAAAAGGGGCGAAGACACCAATTGTTATGTGGTTGAAAATTAAACATTTTTTTTAACGTAATGTTATAAAATAAAATTTTTTTAAAAATGCTATTGAAACATGGTTTAAAAATTCTAAATTACCGGTAATTGTCAACGGACATGCATTTTAAAATTCGTGATCAAACTTTTATTTTCTTAACCAAAAGCGATTGAAATATTATAAGCCTTGGCGACTTAGGTTTCCGTCTTGGTCGCAACGGTGAACGTTGCATCGCATTTTACTCGTCAAAATATTTTTTAACATTACTGTTGATTTATGCGAATATATTTTTTGTAAAAACTGTTAATGTGGGCTAGGTCTATCCCAGTTCACGCAACGACAAGGTTTTGGAAATTTTTTTTTAATGTTGTAGAATTTTTAACGGTTTTGCCTTTTCGGCGGAAATTAGTGCATGAAGCTCAAACAAATTGTAAGACTCGTTTATTTTAATATTTTGAAAATTCCACAATTACCACCGTCGAGACCGTTTACATTACACACGATATAATTAATAAAATTTTTATACTAAATTTTTTTGCATATGAACTAAAATTCTTAAAAAAGATATAAATATGCACACGTGTTTTTTTCTCCTGTAAATATACTTTAAAAATCATTGTAAGGGTAAGATTTTCTTTTTTTTTAAATCTGTAATATATTTTGGAAATTTGTTTTTTTTTTATTGTTTCATTAAGTGAAGAAATTATTGCAACTTTTTTTTTTTTTTTAAACAGACTTTGTTTTTACAGCGTACTAACTTTTTTCTTTTTATTTTTTAACCAGTCGCAAAAACGTTACACAAGTTAGCGACTAATCGAGAATGTCTTATTAAATTTTGGCAATCGTGAAAAAACCGCTTTTGAAATAAGAGAAAAAGCAAAATCAATTTTCTCTTTTTTCAAATTTTCGCTTTAAACGATCGTTTTATTATTTGAGATTATTTGAGAGCGAAGTGTCTGTCGATGCTGTCCATTGACGTAAACTATCACGAATCACAGAAATTTTTTTTTTTTTAAATGAAATAGCGAAAACACTCCAATATTTTAAATATCTTTCTAGGATTTGAACACTTTTTGAAGCATTCATGCGATCGAATATCACTGTAACATGTGAAGGGGGAGGGAAAAGTCTTTTCGGTGCACTTTGCTGGTGCACAACTTAAGTTGAATTAATGTAAGGGCATCCGGCATCTCAACCTTTGTAATTGTAGACTGTGATATTCCACACAGATAGATTTTTCCATCCTTGACGGACTGAATTCAAAGTTTTAAAGTCTGCATTAGTTGTTTTACCGTTTAACTCATATCACTACATATAACTATTAATACTGCTTTATTCGCGGATATTTTTACTACTATAATTATTATTTTATTTACAATTAGAACCTATAATATATTGTGTTCCGTTGTTTTGGGGATGTTAAATAAAATTCACTTAAAAAATTTAATTTAGCCTTTCTTTTTTTTGACATTCAGATAAAAATCGTCTCCATCCAAACTTGTTCGATAAAAGCTTATCAATAAAATTTAATTGTTTAAAATCAAAAAAGCAAGGTTCTTTTAATCACGGAAAGAGCTTGAAAATTCTGAAACAACAATTATTAACAAAGATAATTGGAACCGTAAATAAAAAAAAATTTTATAAATACATATGTACATGTTTATATGTATATTTCATATAAATATTTTAAGTTATTTTTAATATAAAATATAAATATATGACAATTAGAAAAAATTCAAATTAATAAAAAGAAAACCGAATTTTTACAATGACGGAAATGAAGCTCTGAAGACAATGAGAAATTAAAAAATCGCATTGAAGATGTTATTTTGACATTTTAGAAGCGAAAAATACAATAAAAAAAATAAATGCAAACAAATAATGTTCGAATACACCTTTAAAATGACATAATTTCACTTAGTACGATAAAAAAAATAACAAATTTTATTAATAATAAATAGTTGTGAATATCTTTCTCCTGATTAAAATAGCTCTTTCTTAAATTGATTCAATATTTTTTCTTCGTAAAAAGCTTTTTTATTAAAATGGTTCGATGGCCCAAATTTTTGTGTTGCAGTCTTGTCCCACAGAAATCAGACTGGTTTCACTCAACCAGGCTAAACGAGTGATTTGACTCTGAGGATGAGCATCTGTAAATAAAAAATCAATTTCTTGCATAAATAGACATCTAATTTATATAGCTTCCCCGACTGATTATAAAGCAATTACTGATTTAATGCCTACTCATAATAAACAAGATAGTCTTGTGAAAATCATTCCCATTAAATTCAGACCGAGAGTGAGAAAGATCATGTCATTTTACTAGATCCATGCAATCTAGGGGACATGTGACTGCATTTTTGCCATTTACCTAATATAACCCATTATGTTCATGAATTTAGTCGAAATTTCAAGAATTAAATTAAGTCTCATAAAACTACAAGGTCAACATGATACTTCAGAGATACATTTCTGAATTTAATAAATTTAATAAATAGGAAAAAATTTCCTTCATAAACAATAGCAATCTACTTTTTAAAAAGATTTACAAATTTTGATCTTAATTAACCCTGATATAATTAATATAGAATCTTTGAAAACTTAATTATTAAATATGTAATATAAAAATAAATAATCAGACAAATAATAATGCTATAACTCAATAGCACATATCAAAAATTTTTTTGTAAGCTATATCATATCTTACTTTTAATAATTGTGTGCTTGGCCGGACTTTGTAAACTCCATATAATTATAGTTGTATCTAAACTTCCACTGGCAACAAGATTGCTATCGGGGGACCATGCCACGGTATTGACACGAGCAGTGTGAAAACCCCATTCCTTATTATGCGCCAACTAATGTGGAAAAATTATACATTTAATACAAATTACCAAAATGCTATATTATTTCTTTTTTAAGAAAAGTTGTATTGAAAAATTTACAAAACTAATCAGTAAGAATGATTTTATTACACTTATTTATTACTATATAAAACATTGATTTTCAGATTTTTCAAAACTAACTATATACCTTGAAAAATGAGAGAAATTAACCATACTTCATTTATTACATGAATTACAAATTTTTATAATAGTCAATAATTAATTAGTGATAATCAGAAAAGAAGTAAAAGTTAATGCTGTTTTTTAGAACCAGGATATATTTTCAGTTCATTGCATCTTTACTTTTTACCATTGCTCTTTCGTTTTGATTAAACTAAAATACAGAACATGCTTTCTCGCAAGTCCTTCGACATATTATTAGATTTATCATAGCGTGCATTATAAGAAAGACTTGCTAACGATTCAAAACCAATTTATAATAAGTATTTCGAAAACAAACATTCTAAAAAATTGTTTGTTTTAATTATTAAGTTTCTTTCTCCAAATTTCTTCAAATAAAGATACTTACCTTATAATCTGATGTTTTATAAAGTATTACTTTCCTGTTTGCATCACAAGCTACTAAATATTCCCCATTCGGAGAATAAGAGCAGTCTGTAATGGGACCCAAATGGTCCAATTCTAATTTCGGAGTCAGACTGTGACCCGTCAAATTGTAAATATGAACCTAAAAATAAAAAAAATGAGCTGAACATATTAAAAATTAAAATTTTCAAAACTGAAGAAAATTAATTACACATTCTTCGAGTCTAAAAAATAAAAATAAAAAGAACCGAAGTTCAATATGCTCAGATAATTGTCATATATTTTTTTTGGGTAATACCATTCATATCGTGAAACACTCTTTATTATAAAACATCCAATAAAAAAAAGAATATTCTCGTGATTACAATTAAAACTTATATCTATAAATATAAAACATCCAATTTTACCAAGTATATTTTTTTCGACTACAGTATAAATGGTGAGATATTTAAAGTTTTATTTTGCAAAGTATAATTATTTTTTGTTCAGATTAATAATTATATTGCAGAAAATTACAATAAATACATATAAAATTACATAGGCACAAGTATTATGAGAAAATGATACAAGCTTAATTTTAGTTTTTCTGCAATCCTAAACTCAGTATAGAAATGCCATTTATAAAGAGTCTAATTAACCTGACAGATGAACAATTTTTAAAGTACTTTTTTTTTAAATTTTTATCAATGCTAGCGGATCAGTTTATCTATAACTGATCTTGATTATTTACAGCATAAAATAGAAGTCATTAGACCACAAAAAGATGATTTTTTTTCTTTCAGAAATCTAAAACGCCAAAAAAAAATGGTAAATTCTTTTAAAAAAAATTTACGTAACGGTGTTAAGCATGAATTGTGAATCGTCATTTTCACATATTTCTTCATTCCATAAATAAAGTAACTTAACGTTATTTAGATGAAAGCAAATTATCCAAATACTGGCCCAAACACTAAAATTATGGCGTTAATTCATCAGAATACATTCGTAATTATACTAAAATACAAATCTTGCAGTAAACATCGTAAAACTTAATTTTTTTTAAATTTTATAAATTTAACTTGTTTAAACTCTCATAAATTAAATTATTTACTTAAAAAAATTTTAATAGTAAATATTCCAATAATATTAAAATTAACGTTATTTAATGATGACTAGTTTTCTTTCATAACTCAACTATATGAGGCATTGATTCAATAAATCACAAAAAGTCTTACTTTATTATCAAATGATCCTCCTATTGCCACATCACCACTGACACTGTTTGCAGATACACAAGAAGGTTCATAAGAGACAGGTAATGAAGACAATTTCCTCATATCTTTTACCACAGTTATTTCTTTGACAGATCCTATTATAATTGTATTATCTTTGATATCCATTCCCCTTGGTTGAGACCCCAACTTTGTATCAATGCCTAAATTTGACAATTTTTACTCAATTAAAAGTTATTTTTTCTTTCATCAACTTAATTGAATCTTCAAACATTGTCAACTCACCTGTGTATGATTTTGAAACTGTACTTATCTGCTTAATGCTATCATCAATGCCACAAGTATATACAAAATCAGTTAAAGATTTCATTCCATTAATTTGATTTCCATGACCATGTCCACTTATTCTATCATTAACTCCTGTACTTGATTCCCAATATGTAACATATCCATCATGAGATCCAGTATAAATAGTGCTTCTATCTGGACTTAAAGACAATACTGTAATAGGTTTATTATGACCCTGCAGAAACAAATTTTGTTTGCTTTAAAAATTAACATTTTTTAAAATAAGGTTTGAATCTGCATATTTATATAAGTTTTTAAAAAAATTGAATTTCAAGATTTTCTTCATAAGAATTACAATAAAAATATTATTTAAAAAAATTCACCTTAACAATTCTTAAAGGTTTTTCTGGATTATTTACATCTAAATAGTTAATAAACCCACTGAGAGAAACAGACAATAAGAACTGACCCTGCCATAAGCAAGATACTTGTTGATCTTCAACTTGGTTCCCCATATTAAACTCTGATATCATTGTTTTTGTTTCTATGTCCCATAATTTACAAGTCTTGTCTCCTGAGGCTGTCAATAACTGGGAACTATCTGGTTTCCAAGCAACCTGTAACATTTTTTCTTAAAGTTCATCTCTCAACTTGAAATGGAGAAAATCCATTATTTAGAAAATTATATGTATTAATTCACAATACAAATCAGTTACTTACTGCATAAACACCACCTTTATGAGCTGGACTGCCAATCTCACTAACAAGGTCAGCTGAGGTGCCATCATAAAGAAATACTTTGCCATCAAAACCTCCTGATGCAAATAAATTACCATTTGGAGAATATCGCACTGCTTGGACAAACTTTGTATGTTCTTGTTTAGTCATCTTAAATTTAAAAGGAGGTCCTTCAAAAATTCCAATTGTATTGTCTTCACTTCCTGTTACAATTCTGAATGGTCTAGATGGCCTGAAATCTACTGAATTAATGGCCTTTGATTGACCAGATATTTCTCCTACTGAAGTTCCACTGTCAGCCAGGAAAACATGACCAAATCTTTCTCTCCCCTCTCCAACTACTACCATTCTTTGATTGTCAGGAGACCATGATATATCTTTAATTGGTCCACCAATAGGCTGATATTCATTTTTTAACAAATGTTCTTTGTTTACTGTATCCCATATTCTAATCTTCCCTGACTGATCTATATAAAATTATATAATTAACTTTAGTAAAAAAAATAAAAAATATTTAATTATCTTTTAAGCATGTAATAATATGTAATAAAAGCATGTAATAAATTTTCAATATACCTCCAGATGCAATGTAAAATCCACTAGGAGAATATTTTGCTACATTAACTGAACAAGAATGTTCAGTATAGATGTCAGTAATGGCAGGATTCTAAAAAATTTAGACATCAATGTGTTAGTATATTAGAAAAATGTTTCACAAATAATTACTTATCTTTTTAGCCAAGATTACCACAACTTTTATAAAATTATTATAATTTCCTAATTTATACATTTAAATTCTAAATTCTTTAAAATAATTCTTGTTAAAATAAAAATTTTAACATCTATAGTAATGGCAAAAACTTACCTCAATGTTCCTAATGATAACACTATTGCCATTTGCATATAAAAAATTTTTCCCTTTAGGATCACTACCTAAGACTATAGGTTGGCCACGTTGAGTTCTTGGAAGTGTAGCAAACGTATATTCTAAAAGAAAATGTTAAAATGTAATCTTTCAAACCTACATCTTAAATTGGTGCAAACATTATAAATATGAACTTTAAATAAAATGTGAAGAACTTATTTAATTTTTTCTATTTATAATTATACAATTAAAAATTAGGAAATAATTTTTTTAATGTTAAATTTCGGATATAAAAACTGAAGAAAACTGAAAAAAATTACAATAAAAAACAGTCATGATTAAAATTTTCCGCTAAAAAAACTAAAAAATATACGGAAAAATAAAATGATATATTTTTATCAGTTAGAAATAAATTGTTATAGTGGCTTAAAATTAAAATTCCTCATTCATGAAACAATGATTCAAAATTATGAAAGTACTGTGCCGGTGAGATCAGGAGATTTAATAAAAACAGTTAATTTTGCGAGTTTAATACTTAATATCAAAAGCATTCAAATGTTTCTCCAATAATTAATGTTTTTCCGTTTTCCGTTTCCTTCTTTCAAAAGCTTAAAATTACATATTATAAAATTAAAAAAATAATTTCCGGAGTTTGAATCATAACCTAGTATTAATGACGTATAATTCAATATTTATTTAAACATTTCTTTTCTATTTATGCAATTTTAAGAAATAATTAAAATACTTTGAATAAAAAGTTAGAATTTTCCAACTACTTACTGTTAGAATACATAATAAAGATTAGAAAATATTTAAATATAACCGATTCCTAACTAATTACTCAATTAAGTGAGAAACTATCAAAGTAGATTACGTTGACGCCTTCTCCTTTGATAGTTTCCCTTTTTTGGTCTTTCATGTGATCGACACCTTTGAATGGGAGCAATACGCGTGATCAGATAACAAAATTGATACAAGGATAGCGGAGGCAGAGTTTTTTGTTTACGTAAATGTCAATTCCAACTGACAACTATCCTAAAAGCTATATTACATATTTAAAATGGATAGGAATAATCAAGATTCAGATGTTGACAAGGTAAAACCATACTTTTAAAATTTTCTGATGGCAAAATCTGCGAAATATCGACTTCCAATTGCTTTAAATATTTTCTTAAAATCTTTCCCAAAATTAGCCGGTAAAATTTGGAATTTGAAAGAGAAGTTTTAATATAAAATGCTATTAAAAAACTTTTTTTACAATTTGCTTACAATTTATTTGCACATGAATAAATTTAAATTATATGTTTATTAAGCACTTAAGATCTATGAAACCAACGAATTCGTTACAATAGCCTAAGTTTAATAAAAGTGAATTTTTTTATTTGATATAATAACCAATACTTTTTTCATTTCAAATTTAAAATATTTCTAATAACTTTTATGAATGTAAAATTATATGACATTAATATTGAAACAATTACTTCTTCAAAAATAAAGCTCGATCGATCAACTCAACATATTTCATTACTTCATTTCAGTTTCATCCAGCCACTCATGAGAATGGTAGATATATGTTTCTGGTTGATTGGTTTGATCCTGTGGCGCAGCTTGTTAAAAATTATTTAATGTCATTTTATCCTCATGATCGCACTGTAGAATTGGTGAGTAAATATCTTTTGTAGTTTGTTACAAAATTATATATTTATATTTTATAAATATGTTATGAGGTACATTTAAAACACAAACTTTAAATAAATTAATAGCCCAAATTGGTACATATTTTTGTAAAATGTGAAATATGTTTTCTGCAGAAATCAAATTTTTTTTTAAAAATTTGAATGTTTAATAAAAAATGTAAAAAAAATTAAATAAATTATAAATGTTAATAAAAAATAATTATCATTTTTTTAAATTAAAAAATAAACTCTGACTTGAACTGTAACTTTGAAATTTACAATATTTATGCATTTCAAAAATTAATTGATTAGTCTAGCAAATGCAAAGATTAAAAATTGAACAGTTTGCACCAAATAAAACAAATTGCAGTCAGTAATACTGCATGTAAAAATTCTTTCAGTATGATTTTAAAAACCACAGATTATTTTTAAGAAGATGTAAGCAAGAAAGTGTTTCCTTAGAAAATCTATATAAATCAGCTATGGTTACTATAATGTCCAGACAAATGAAGATTATTGATTATGCAGATGCAAAAACAAAGCATAAATTTGAAAATGAATTGTCACAGTAAGTAATTTGCTTAAATATAAGAGAGCATAATTTGAAAAACAATTTGATTAATGGTATAAGATTTGATACATATTCATCACATTTACCAGGTACACCTTTACATAAAAAATGATATAAAAATTTTATGTTTCATGTTATTTTCAGAACATTTTGCATGATTAAACCAGATGTTGTACCAAAAGTAGGAGAAATCTTAAAGTTCATGCATGACCGTGGATTTAAAATAACAAAACTGAAAATGGGAATTATGTCCAAAGATTGTGCTGCTGAATTTTACAAGGAACATGAAGGTCAATCTTATTTACCGTAAGTACAATAATGTCCAATTCAATTGCCTGATGCTGCATTTTTCAATTAAATTTTACAAAATTTTTATTCAATGCAAATAGAGGTCTGATTAAATTTATGTCGTCTGGCTCATCGGTAGCGGTCCAAGCGATCGGGGAAAATGCGTTGCAACGCTGGCGGGATTATGTCGGACCACCAGATTCTGAAATTGCAAAAAAAGTAGCCCCACATACTCTAAGAGCTATCTATGGCACCGATGTTACCAGAAATGGAGTGCATGGAAGTAAAGACTTGGAACATATGATATTGGTAATTAAATCTTCGTAGTCAGAATCAGTAAATGATTTACAAAGTTTTACATTATAAATTCACTACTGACTAGTTAAAGCTTCAGTTTGAAAAATTTTAAGATTAGGTTAGACTGAATTTTTAACGGTTTTAAAAAAAGCTTTAAAATTTGTAAATTATCTTATTAAATAAATATTTTAAATTTCTAGTTTTCTAATTACGTTATTTTATATCTATGTATACTATTCATTAGGGATTACTTATCATATTATATTTATAATTTTATCTACATTTATGTTTAATTATGAGCAAATGAATCATGTTTTCATATTTTCTTGCAATTTAACTTATTTTTCTGACTATTCTTCCATTTTGGTTTATTGAGAGTGCTGAACATTTTTATTTATTCAAATAACTGAGTTGATTTTGAAAAAAAAATTTTTGTTTTATTGTTTTATTTAATGATTCACTACAGGAATCAAACATATGGTTCTCCAAAGAAACTCATCTCGATAAAAGAAATACTCTAATCTTACCAACTTGCTTATTAAAAGACAGCACTTGTTGTGTTATAAAACCACATGCCGTACTCGAAGGTTTGGCAGGCTCAATAATTTGTTCGATAAACGAAAACGGATTCAAAATAACAGCAATGGAATTAATGACTTTGGATGTAACGACAGCAGAAGAATTTTTAGAAGTTTACAAAGGGGTTGTCCCGGAATATTCTGCAAGTATCGGATCAAATAACTTGACTTAGCGTGGCCAATTTGTGACTAATAAAAAATTATAGTAATTTTTTTTTATTCTTACAGGCCATGGTTGTGGAGTTCACCTCTGGTCCATTAATAGCTTTAGAAGTAGTTGATGAAAATAATCCCACATGTTCTCAAGAGAATTTTCGAAAATTGGCAGGACCCAATGATCCAGTAAGCTCGAATATATGTTATTTACATAATCATCAAAATGTTCAAAGATTGATCTAAAGATGATCTGAAGACATATAAGCTTTTTCTTCAAATTGATATTTTATAATTTGATTGAATTTTCAGGAAATAGCTAAAAGATTGCGACCTAACACCCTTAGAGCTAAATATGGACGAACCAAAGTATTAAACGCTGTTCATTGTACCGATTTACCGGATGATGCTTTGTTAGAAGTGGAATATTTTTTTCAAGTTTTACAAATATAATTTTAATTTATAATCATTTAATTCAGTTTTAATTTCTAATGCTTTATAACTTCATTTAATTGAACTTTAACTTTATTTTACTATGTACTTCTCAATTTAACACAAATTTATTTTTACTTTCAATTAATGATACTTTTTATTTAATTTTTTAAATTTACCGATTTCAATACTTGAACAATTCAGTTTTTTGTAAAATTACTTGTATTTATATTAATATTTTACGGGATATTTAAAATCACAGATGAACTCAGCTAGAAGAGAGAATTTTAAATATCGTATAAATTTTAGTAATGAAACTCGTAAATTAAGGAAGAAGAGAGTGTATCGAAAATTAATCAGAATAATATGTGTTTAAGCGTTCAGCGGTAAATTAAAAAGTAAATAAATATAAATTTATTTGTGTTAAATTACTAAGAAGATCTCGATGATTAAAATTTTCATTTCTGAATATATTATAATGACACAAATAATATTATAATAACGGTATAAATCATATCGGTATATGTAAATCAATATAAATGCATTTACTTATAATAGTGTTCGCAGTTTTCTATTTTTTTTATTAAATTTTACTTTTAGTAACTTTCAGACATTGAAAATGGAGATAGTTCACGTTGCCAAGGATTATTTTTGTTAATTTTAATTAATCAACTATTTTATAATGTTTGCACTATTTTACTTTAATGTAATATATTTTGATTGGTTTTATCTGTAGAATTATATATTATTTTTATAAAATATAAACTTCTCATACAGTGAAGTATGTAAATAAAAAACTTTCACTAAGTCAAAACCGAAATAAAAACCTAGCGTCAAAAATTGTAAAGGAAAATAATAAATAAGAATGAGTGTTTTTAAAACCCGGCTCATCTTAAATTAGATACAATGTGAAGTACAATTTTATTTCATTTTTTATATATAAAATTTAATTTATGATTTCCGAAAAGTTTCATTGTCAACTATTTGTTGTTCAACAGTCGTGCAAATTATTTTCAATAAATGCGTTTCAAAAGTTTAATTCAATAAAAGGATAAATAAAAGTGAATTGCGAAAAATGATTTTTCGGTACCGTGCAGTTCGCGTACAACGTCGTTCGTTTTTTTGGGCCAATCATTCGGGTTCTCTAAAAATCCGGGTGGCAATATTGCTCGCGAAACGATTATGTGGTTGAATTCGTGCGATACATTTTTGTTTACATATTTTAAAATTTGTTTATGCTGTCCTTTTAAATGTTGAAGAAATAAATCAATTAATTTTCAAAATCTGCAATAGCGCTGTTTTCCTCTCTGTGTCTGCCCGTAGAAATTTTCAGGAAAAAGTTTTAATTTTACATATCTCGACAATTTTCATATCACATAAATTTTCTTAAAATAAAAAGAAAAGCCAATTTCTAAAATTTTGCTTGCGGTGAACCTAAAGAAGAAATTCATGGTAAAGGGGGGAGTGGACAACAATTCGAAATTAAAAAACTTTAGTCGCTGTTAGGCGAAATGCACCTCTCCAAGTCGTACACCGGAAGATCTCGTTTCTGGCTTTTTTGCACCTTGAAAGTTAAAAAATACTAAAATCGAAAGCGTTACACAAACACTGACACGAAATAAAAATATGAAGATTCTTTTCTTAGGCATTTCCAAATTTCCCTTGTAATACGATAAAGAAATTTTTATTCTTATTGTGTGTACATATATAAAACACTTTTTTATGTCTAATGCTTTAAACAGAAGTGAAGCTAGAAATTAGCCGTGGGAATTTGGACTTAGCGGAAATGACATTTTGTGTAACGAAATTGATGTTCTAAAAACTCCTTTCAAATTTGGGAGAATGAAATGAAAAAGGAAGAAATGATATGTGACAAAAAGGAGCTTAAGAGTATATTGAAATCCGATATTATTGATTGAAGAGTTGTGAGTTGGAAATAATTTAATGTTTCTGAAACGTTAGGATATTTTAGAGATGATTTTTTTTTTGTTATAAATCAAATTTATGCAAATTAAAAATCGTGCAGTTTTTCAAACTTTGAAAAATATTTTAATAATAGCAGTCGGTCATCAAATTCAATAATAGTTTGAATTAAAGTTATTTTATGGTGTGAATGTTAAAAGGACAATTTTTAATTTATTAACGGATATTCTTTTCCGCCAGTTTTTTACTTGTTTCGTCCTTAGCATGAACGCTCGATTTATTTATTAAAATTTTTACCTGCAGTTATAAAATGTAAATTCGACTCTTTAAATGTTGTTTGACATATTTCAGTGCATTATATTTGTATCGGTTTCAATTTAATTTTTATCGCTCGTTTAATTTTATCATTTCAGTCTCTTTTTAACTGATTTGATGATGATTCTGAAATGAGTATGTGAAAAAAGAAATTTTTTTATTGTGCAAGACAGAAAAAGGGGAAATTTTGTTTTATTTTGTTAGAAATAAAATCTAAACAATTTATTTATGTTTAGGAATTTGTCTTCAAAAAGTCATCATATTTTATTATCGGGGATTGCCCTTGTTTAGGTTTGAGTGTAAACTTAAAAATTAATAGTGAATGTCATGAATTTTTCATTAAATGAAAAATAAGATAGATTTTACGGCTGTTAATGAATAATGTTGGAATTTCATTGTCACAACCTACAATACATATTTTTTAATTGTGCACCTGATTTTAAAAAGTAAATATAAAGTCTGCACATCAAATTAATCAAATACTTTTAAGTATCAATCTAACCCTAATGATGCATGTTATTTAATTTATGTTTATATTATTAAATTATCAAATAATACATTTTTAATTAACAATTCTCTTTTGAGTTAGATGAGTGAGTCTTTTTGGAATTTAATGTTGAGCTGTTATTTGATATGCCTGTATTAAATTTGTAATATTTCACAGTAATATATTTTAAAATATAGAACATCATAAAATGGATTTTTGGAATGGTATGAATTAAAAAATTTATATTAAACTCATATGAGATATAATTTGCAAATTTTTTCATATGAACCTTTTTTTTAATCTGTTTTCTTTTTTTATGGCAGATGAACCAAATATTTCATCATGTAACCAAAAAAATCATATGACTCATATTCAATTGCCTGTTCGTTCTTCAACAAGGGAGAAAACACTGATGCTTTCAAATAAGACTACAGTTTTTGATTCAAGTCATTGTAGCCTCTCTTTTTATGCATCAAATATAGCACTAGGCCAGGAGAAACCAATTTTCAGAATACTCTTGCCTTCCACACAGGTTTGTTTAGAGAATTACTAATATGATAATTAAAGATGAAAGTTGATATTGATTTATGAAGTAATTTTTTTGTAATCAGTAACAGGTATATTATTTTCATTTCACTTTTCAATTCATGTTTTGAAAATTTCTTTACATTATATAATTAGCATTTATTTCAGTCAAAAATCTCTTGTTACAGATATTGGTTGTTAATACTGCTGCTTGCAAATTTCTCGGTTATAGTTCTAAGGAATTGTGCTCAATGAAATTCCAAAATCTTTTAAGTGATCAGTATAAATGTAAGTTAATTGAACTCAATGGAAATCACTTGAATAGTCAAATACAATTTGAGAAGAAAAATCATATCTTTACAATTGTAAGTACTGTTAGCTACTCTTATATATCAGATTTTGAAATAAATTACATAAATACATAATATTATATAAATTTTAAATATAAATATTGTACATTAATCTGAATTATTATTAGAATTTTATATAAAAATTAATTTTTTCTCAAATTAACAAAATTAGTCTGCATATTAAAAAAATTTTGAAATTGAAATTTATAGCCTTCAGGGTATATCATCTTCGCTTGTTAAATGAAAAACTGAAAAGCCAAAAAAAATACTTTAAAATGAAGATCATAACAAATAAACAAAATCACCTTTAAATAAAAGATTAATTATGTGTTTTAACTATCTTTAAAATTTAATACGTCATTGAATAAATTTTTTTTATATTATTTATGAATAATTAAATATCTTCATAGGTAGAACTTCTAAATAAGGACGAAAGTTTAATTCCTGCGTGCATACTTTTCAAATTCATTGATTCTCACCGAAAATGCTTAGCAATAGTTGAGCCAATTGAAAGAAAGGTAGCAATGGTATGTGTGTTAAACTATTTGACTTGATATTTTATACAGAGCAAATCACACCTGATTTAGTATGTTGTGAAATTATTTTATTTGATATCAAAGTTTTGAATTAAAATAGATTTTTTTAATTTTCAGTACTATACTGTATTCTTCTATAAATTTTATAAAAAAAATAAATCCATTTTTTTTGTTGTAGTTCATTGTTGATAAATTTGGAAAAATTATAAGTTGTGATAATGAAGCAGTTCTTATATTTCACTATAATAAAAAGGAATTGATTGGAAGCGATATCGGAAAAATATTACCGAATGTTTGCTTATATCTTAGGGAAAACAAATACAAAGTAAGAAATTTTCTTTTTGCTTAAAAAAATTAATAGTTATTAAGTTATTTGCTTTCTTAGATTAACAGTCATTAATTTGTATATTTCCATTCTCAGATTTTTTTAGAATTTTCTTTTTTAAAAAAATTTTAAAATCTTAAAATTTAGTCTAGCACGATTTCGGCTAATCAATTAGATAAGAATTAATAAAATAAATATTAAAAATTCATATTATAGTAGTAAAAAAAATGATAGGGTAAAAAGTAATAATAATAATTGTATAAAGGTAAAGTTATTACTACATAACAAGTATTTCCTTTTTTATTTAGTCTGACCAACAAAAATTGACTGGAAGATCGAAAAATGGTACTAGCATTCCTTTAAACATGATCTTCGAGAAAAATGTAGATCAAGGAAATTGGCGGATAACAGTTTTGGTACAGATAAATTTAAACAGTATACTTATACTAGATAAAGATTTCAATATTATCAACTCCAATTTTAATTTTTTAAAATTACTTTTTGGTACCTCCGAGGAAAATATTCTGAATCAGGTATGTGTATTAATTCTGAAATTTTAATTCTAAAAAGTATATAAATTTTTCAAAGTAAATTTTTGTTAATATAAATACATAACTGTGAGTTATAATATTATTCCAATTTGTATTATATTTACGTATATATATATACGTATTTGTTATTATACCTATATTAACATTATATTTATGTCATACTATATTGTTATATTCGTAAAAAATTTCTGAAAATGCTATGACAAATCTTCCTATTTTGAAAAATTTTAACTTTAAAAAAAAATTGGAATTCAATATCAGCGAATTAGTTTTTTTTTAGAATATGATTGTTTTCTTTCTTTTTATTATACTTATATTCATTAAAAAATTTCGATTTGCTTAAAAAATTGGTTTAGTTATAATTACTGATTTTTTAAAAAAAGAATATTTAATTTTTTATGGCTTTTTTAGTGGTGCTCGGTTTAATATAATAATTCAAAATGGCTTTTTTGTTTTTTCCCAGAAAATATCTACATTTATTCCGAATTTTACTGAAGATCTCAAAAGAGCCAGTGAATTTCAAGTGGAAAAGGAATTGGAAGATCATTATAGAAGCGGCATTAAAAAAAATGTTATGTCAGACGTTGGTTCACGAAGAAGGACAAAAGAAAAGAACAAACAAAAGCGGAATTATAAGTCTTATTTTGATTTAGTTATCAATTCTAATATCAACAGAAATTTTAAATCAAGCAGTTTTTCGACATGTAGTGATCATTGCAGTTGCGGTAATTATTCTGATTGCAAGACTTGGTTGCATAATCAAGCGTCAAAGGAGAGCTCTTTAAATATAAGGCTTTCCAAAAGCGATTGTGATTTGCATTCAGAAGATGACTGTCATTATCCTATTGGAAATGAAAAATCTATTTCAAATGAAGAAATTCACCAAAAAAGTGGGGAACAAGTTGCTACAAGGTCAAAGGAAAAGAACGAAAATATTCCATTAATTCGAAAACTTGCTCAAAGAGAAAGATATATTTGTAGTCACGGAAAACGTTGCGATGGATCAATTTTTCCTTTACTTTATAGAGTAAAGGTTATTTTTATGGATGATGAAATCTTTTACAGGATCTGGATTTCCAGAGGACCTTGGCCTTTTAGTAATTTTTATCCTGAAGTTATTAAAAATTCTATAATTACAAGTGTTAACAACTTTTGTACAGACGAGACAATTGAAAATGATGTAAGTTAATAATTCAAAAGGAAAATATTTCCTTTTAACACTCCTGTTTTATTTATTAGGAATATTTCTCGACGAAAAAGTCGTCTCTGTTAAAATTTAAATTATATCTGCTTCTTTTTTTTGAATAATCTAATACTTAATTATATTATCAGTTTAATTTTTTACAAGATGTGTGTATAAAAATTAACGAAAGCTTTAGTTCATATGAAAAGAAAAATGTAATTTTGGGTTAAATTCTAATATGATATTTTTAAGTCACTCTTTTTTTGTAGATTTTTATTATTATTTTTTGTCGTTGCAAAATATTACAAATGTTATTTAGGGCCTAATACGTTTTAAAAAAATAAAAAAGCTCTTTTGATTTTTTAAAAATTGCAAACTCTGATTTTTCATTTTTTTGAAAATCTATAAACAAAGAAATTTATTAATAAAATAAATTTAAATGTTCCCTTTCACATATTTCCAGGTTATCAAAAAAATTTTTTTATATATTTATTGAAAATTTATTATATTATTATGTAAAATAAACGTTGAAAATTCATTCATTGAAAAAATTATTTTTTATTTTATTAGAATAATTTTTCGCAGGATTTAAGCAAACAAAGTTCATTATCCGTTATCTCATTAAAGGATGATATGCTATGTAATGGTGAATATTCTAAATTGTATACAAATATTCAACAAATTGGAAAAGGAGCGTTTGGATATGTAAAATTGGCATTTAGAAACTCTGACGGATTATTGGTAACGTCTTAATACAGTTAGAATTTACAATTTTTCTTTTGATTATATTATTATTATATAATTTATAATCTTTTTGGACTAAAATTAAAATATTTTTTAAATCATTTTATATTGTGTTTCAGGTCGTAACGAAGTTTATACAAAAACAAAAGATTAATGTCCGGTCTTGGGTCTATGATTCGAAATTGAAATTAAATGTACCTTTAGAAATAAGTTTATTAACTTCTTTAAAACATCCGAACATAGTTGAAGTATTAGATGTTTTTCATAATGATTCATTTTTTCAATTAGTAATGCGGAAACATGGTGGTGGTATGGATTTATTCGAATTTATTGAGAGGAAACCGAAAACTGATGAAAAATTGAACAGCTACATTTTTCGTCAGGTACATATTTGAATGTAATAAACCAATGTGCTTAAAATCACAAGGATATTCACTAGTAATTAAGTGAAAAAAAGAATAAGTTTTATAATGTCTTTATTTAAATTTTATTAGCTATCTTGTGAAATCCGTTTATGTTTCAGATAGTTTCTGCAGTCTTTTACCTGGATTCGATTGGAATACTTCATCGAGATATTAAGGATGAAAATGTAATAATTAACGAGTTTTTTACGGTTAAGCTTATTGATTTTGGTTCTGCCGCTTACATGTCTCCAGGTAAAATATTTTCCGTATTCTACGGAACTGTCGAATACTGCAGTCCAGAAGTGTTACAGGGAAATAGGTTAGTATATAAAGTTTGTTTAACATTTTAACTTGCACATTCTTATATTATTTTATAAAAAACTATTAATTTCAATTGTATAACTGAGACTTAATAAAGACATTGTCCAGCTAAGATTTCATGAATTATCATAATATTTCTTTTTACTTAAAGTTCTTAATTTTGTTCTCGTTTTCTATTTTTATGCACAAAATTATCAAAGAGTTAGACATCAATTATATAATTCTGCAGTATATGATAACAATAATAAATATACACTTGAATGTTGTAGAATATTGTATTTTTTAAATATGTTTATTTTTTAAAAATAAAGTTTCCCTGTAAACTAGTTGAAAATTAATCAAGAAAAATTTCATCAGTTACATTATTTCAGATATAGAGGTCCTGAACTTGAAATCTGGGCATTAGGAGTAACTTTATATGTCTTAATTTTTGGCCAAAATCCATTCTCTGACGTCCAAGAGACAATAAAAGGAGTATTTACTATACCACATACAATCAGTTCAAATCTCTTCAATCTTTTACACAGAATGTTGGAAAAAGATGTCAGCAAAAGGATAACCATAGGTCAAGTGGCTGTGGATCCTTGGGTAGTGCAGTTTGTCAATATTTATAATTATCGATTTGAAGAAATCGTTCCTTGTAGTAGGTTTTCATATTTTTATTTCATAAACGCTAATTAAAAAATTATCTTGCTAATTATTTGATTCGGTTATTTTTGCGGTTACAGTTTCTTGTAACGCTACTTTTTACTTCCCAGACAAAATAGAATCAGATCCACCGACTTTTCTGAAAGAATTCTCATGTTCGGGTAGTCATAAAAATGTAGTAGATAATGAAGAGGACGACTCAGACAATTACTGCGATTGCGACAAAAACATGGATTCAAACAATTCTTCTTGTAGCTTGCAGGCCAATCATATCGTTAAAAATTACAATAAAAATGAAGGTACTTCCTTTGAATAAATATTGAGTTATAAATGTAATAAAATTTACTAGGTATTTTATATTCTGTGTGATATTTTCAGTAATTACGACAAAATTGTTATTAGTACAGAAATAATTTTAATAAATTATTTGATCTTTCATTCATTTACCGAGATTAAAGTTCTGTTTCTCACAAAAATTGAATAGTCAAATTTTATAAGAATTTATTTTCTAGATAAAAATGCAATTTAGCAAATCAAACTTTATTCAAGATTAGAAGAGCCATGTAAATCTTCGAATGAACAATCATTTTTCTTGTTGCATATATAAATTGATTTTTATTATGATTTTGCGAACAAATTAATTGAAATCTAAGTTTATTCAAAAGATATTTTTCTATAAACTTCGTTGTTCCCTTCTTGATAATTATATTAACATAAACTCAAGAAATCCTTTCTCAGTTTTTTAACCTGTTTATTCATTCTTATCAAGTTTTAATTGGAGAATATTTTTATGAAAGTTAAAAGTTACGTTTTTAAGTTTATTTTTGTTTTTTTTTAACATTTTTATCTAAATGAAGATTTAAATATGTTTCACATGATCTGTCAGTAAAAAAAATTACGAAAGAAGTATAACAATAATTTCAATTGTACCTTCGTTCATTGTTACCTTTTTAATCGTCAATTGTACACCTCCTTCTTAGTAAATTAGTTTATTACAATGGTTTATATTAAACTTAAAAATAAAATTGTTTAATTTATTTGTTATAATATATAATAATAAATTATAAATTGTTATATTTATTTATATAATGCAACTATTTATATTCCAAACGCTTCATATGATGGTATTATTCTTTTCAGAATTTAAAAATGAATATTTATCAGACGTTTCTTCTTTAAAATCTTCTACACCAGAGAATGCTCCAGTTTGCCAAATAATAAATAAAATTCGTGAAAGTATAAAATCTGTAGGATCCACAAACGTAATTAGTGGAAATGAAATGAATTGCAGCAGCCAAACATGCGATTTTTGTAGTAATAATTTTGTTAAAAAAAAATTCAGCCTAGACGCGAGCTCATTAACAAGATTAAACAAAAGTAAGTACATTTTTTAAGAAGTAAAATTTTATTTTTGGAGGTAAATGAATATATAAATTTAATTTTCCTGGTAATTAAAAGAAACAAAAGCTAATTATTTTCATTTTATTACAGCATATCTAGATTGTAGTTTTCAAAACTTGACTAAGGAAATTGCCTTCAATAACTCAAAAAAGAATTTGACATCGGATGAAACAGTGGAAAGCACGAGAAGTCCTGCTAAACAAGAATTTAATATAAGGAATGACAATCGCAGCCTCGAGGGAGAAGACTCGGAATTCTTTTGGGATGCAGAAAATGAAAAGTTCACCAGTAAAAATTATTATTAATTCTAACCGTTGTTTTCCAATAATTTGTTACGATTATCATTTCAAAGAATTTTTTTTCAAGGCGAATTTTGAAACATTTTTTTCCTGTAAAAATTGGTCTTTTAAATTAAAAAATTATAAGAAAAAGATATTAATTTCATGATTCACCACTGAATCAGTGATTTTGAAACAAATAAAATTCCAAATTGCTTTTAGAAAGTAAATCGCCTAAACATTAGATGTATAATTAATATTTTAAGAGCAGCAAGTTTGCTACACTTAGTCATATTTTTAATATTTGTTTGTGATAGTGGGCAATTCTTGTCTGCCGAGAAATACTCAGAAAAAAATAATCGTTTCCTCATGGGAAAATGCATTAAAAATCTCATGCATTTTATTGCCTGGAAATGAAGGATTTCAAAGTTGTGATTGCTTAAAAAAATGTAAATTATCGGTCGACAGATTTTACACAGTATCAAAAATACTTTTTTTAAAAAGAAAAAGGAGGCCATATTAGAATTTATTTCAATGCATTATAATTATGAAATATATTTTTTTCAACTAAGATGAACAACAAATTTTTGTCGAAATGAATTCAGAAAAAAGGAGAATATTATAAGAAAAAAGTCGGTCGAGTAATTTTTTATCAAATATTATTTTTAATATCGAAATTACGTTTACTTCATGTTTATTTTATATATGTGGTTCCTAAATAATTGAATTGCAAATTTTACCGCAGAATAATTTTTTCTTCTCTTTACTACAAAATATGCGCCTTACATGGTTTAAAATCATGGTCAAAAAAATTGTCTTGAAATTGTTATACAAGATACCAATTTAATTGAGATGAAATAATACTTATTTCAAGATCCCAAGATTCATGCATCTAATGGGAATATATAAAATTGTCAGCCGTTTACTATTTTATTTGGAATAATGATGCTTAATAAAATGTTCATTTTTCTGACACGATAATTTTGAAAAATATTAAACTAAGCGGTAAAAAATGAAATAAGGATCCTCAATAAATAAATGTATACATATCTTAATTTTTGATTTATGAAATGTTAATGTGGAATTCATTAATCTTTAAAGTCTGCATTTTTGATTTTTAAATATTAGGACAAGCAAGAAGTCTTAATGAGATTTGATCAGTGTACAATAATTAAAATTTAAAAAATTTTTTTTAATATCCCATTCTATTTTATGATCTAGTCCATGCAACTTTATGTGATTTAACTTATTGTTCTTTAGTGTGCTAAGTTTTTTCTGTGATACTTCTTCGAGCGTAACTAAAGCTTTTTTATTATGCAGAATTTATGGTAATAGTATTTAAAAATCTCGTACTTAAATTAAATGTGACGCTTAAATGACATAAGTCTGAATTACCAATAATCTTTAACTTTTTTTATTAATGTGATTTCATTAATGTTGTTTGAAAAATCATCTAATCTTTCTTGAGTATTGTAGAAATTAATATCATTTGACCCTCAAATTTTGATAGTTTATCAAGATTTTTTAGTTTTCATAAGTTTTCAAATCCAGAAAAAGAAACCGTTTTTGACCTTAAGGAGGACTGCATAAAATCTATTGAATTATTTTAAATTAAAAGATAAACGTATTACCTTTTTAAGCAAAAGCCCAAGAAGGCGAAAAAAAATTCCCTTTTGAATATGTTATTATTCATTATATTTTACATTTCCTCTTAATTTTAATAAAAGTTCAATAAATGGAGTGAAATGATTTGTCGATTTAATGGATTCTGAATGTGTTGTGTTATAAAAAAAGATTGATCTTATGTTTTATAAAAAATAAAATTCATGTAATCTTCATTATTTAAACATTTTGTATGATTTGGTTAATTCTGTTTATTGGCGTAATTTTTAAAAATATTTTCGCAATGGTTTAAATCCATATTTTCGGTTGATTTTTTTATTTTAAAATAATTTATTTATGTGATGCTTCGCCTGTATTTCCATAATAGGCTTAAGAAGTTTGAACTGAGTAAAAATTAATTAATTTTCCCAACCACCAAGTTTTTTATTCCCTTTGATTTGAAAAATCGAAATTTTTTTTTATAAAAGCATAAGATTTTGAGGAAAACAACTTTAACTTTGCAATTCAATGTTTTATTAATTAAACTGTTTCTTTGAAGAAATTTTTTGTTGGTTTTATTTTTAAAAAAAAAATGCATTCCATTATGAAAATTTTATAAAAGTATTTTTGACTTCCCGACGAGAACTATAGTGGAATGCGTTTTCAATGTTGCAACAGCAGACACAAAATACTTTTTAAACCGAGATCCTTTTTCGCATGGATCGCTCAGTGAAAATGTTTTTCGAATATCACGGCAGAAGTCATAGAAAGATTTACGCTTGACGAGGAATTTTTATTTTATTCAGAAGATAAAATTTTTCGTCTAACTTTATTTTCACGACTGCATATCTAAAACTCCTTTCATCGTTACTTTTAACGTTCCTCCCCGAAATTTTCTTCTTGACCGGTTGTGACGAGCAACAGAAAAGAAAAAAAAAAAGCTCCATTGTTCGGAAGAAATGGATTGAAATTTTTTAACTTGACACAGTTTTAATTCTTTCTTAATTTAAATTTCTGCATCAAAAAATTGGACGAATTTCGATGATTGTAATGCGTTGCTAAAATCTCGACGAGGCATTTTTCATTACCTTAATTTAATCAAGATATGCGTATTATTAAATCAAATGTTAAACAGAGCTCTTGCAATAGAATGAGGTAGTGAATTTCATTATTTTATTAGCTTTCATCTTGTATTACTATGTTTCATTTGCTTATTTTCATACTTTCGCATTTGAGTGAATACTCAGCTGACTTTCAATTGCAGGTATTTATTTCTTGACAAATTTCCCGGCACGACGATGTCTGAATTAATTTCTTTTTAGGACCGAGAATTGCTCCAAGATGATGCATCGATTTAGAAACTGGAAAAGGGTTACTGCAAAGATTTTTTTTTTTTTTTTTTTTTTTAGTGAGTCATTAAAAAAGTATAAAAGACGGTTTCGATTTCACCGAACTTGTCACGATGTCCTTCATTGTGCGGTAAAATGTAATTATTATTAACGGTCAGGTTAAACTTCATTATTTATGCATGCATGCATGAAATTTAAAACTTTCAAAATAATAAGCGACAAATTCCCACCTGAATAGATAAAAAAAGGAGAACAATAAATAAGCTAATTTGATCATGGCGGAGGGAAGCTAAATAACTAAATATTTCAAGAGAAATCCGTGTTTTGTCACTGTCTCGAAAATTCGCTTAATTAAAAATAATCCTAATTAAAATTAAATTCCGTAAAAGGAGAAAATTATTCTCCTCTCCTTAAAATTTTCAAACAGATTGAGGCAGTTTTCTTCAATTAATCTAAGTCTCATTTATCTCCAGCATCGGGCAAGACTTCCGTTTTGATTGAATTATTTAAAGCCTCATATCTTAGCCAGTTTGAATTGCCCGCAATTCCCGCCTTTTTTTCATTTCCGGGATTTTGCTCAGGTGCCTCGGTTTGCGCAAAGTTGCCGGAATTTCAGCATTGCGTCACGATTGAGTCGAGATTCCGAGCGCGCCATTTTTCTTTTCTTTTGCTACAGTTAGGAATTGGATTTTGTCACTGTGCTTGAAGCGAATGAAACAAGTCGTTCATGCATCTGAGAAACAGAATGATCGGACCGGGGCGAAATATGAGATTTCGAAAGGGAAGTTCTGCCATTTCGACCCTTATCAGTGAAGTTGGAGAGACCTTCGGAGCTGGAAGCTCTAAAGCCGGGTAAAAGCATTTTCTAATTATCGATTCAAGTCATGAATCCCGTTAAAGTTTCCCG
Organism: Ricinus marginatus; assembly: GCA_028565995.1. Taxonomy (NCBI): domain Eukaryota; kingdom Metazoa; phylum Arthropoda; class Insecta; order Psocodea; family Ricinidae; genus Ricinus; species Ricinus marginatus. Next base: position 2,367,392 of record JAOWBB010000012.1, read on the forward strand.
CAATTGACCTTTCTCGATATGAAACTTGGAGGAGCCGAAACTTTATTTTCTCTGCAACTGCGCTACTTTCCCCAAAGCTTTTAAATCTCCTTTTAGTTTTCCGATAATTATCCATTCGGAGATGCCAATTTCTTTTCCTAATTCACGGGAATATGGGATTCGAGCTCATTTTCTATCGACTACCCTTTTTTCCCATTAATCTAGCTTTTACAATTTTCCCTCCTCCATCATCAAAATGAGTCTTTAAGAATATGAAATTGCCTCAACGAATATCTTAATTAAGCTTCCCTTTCTTTGCTGCCATTTTGGAGAAAATTTTCCCCGTTTTACTGTTAACAATTTTCGTTAGCCGAAGTGACAAAAATAAAAAATTTCATTTTTTTTTTGCTTCAATCTACCCGGAACGAACTCCAATTTGAGCTATCACACCTGAGCTCCTTCGAGGCGGGGAAAAAATAATTTTTTTTCCGGCATGCTCGCAAAAGAGAAAAAAAAACTGATGGACTCACCTTGCGGATGAATTTCAGGTTAATAAATTATCGAGAATCCTTCATAAAAAATAAATTTTTCATTACGGAAAGCGTTTGACATATTTTTTTTGACATAAACAAAAGAAGCAAAATTTTAACCGTTTTTGAACTAACTTTCCAACATGGCCGCGGCATTAAATGCTTGAAACCTAAAATCCTGATATCGAATTTCTAAATTTATCCGCTTGAAGCGCCAAGCGCCAACAACGCGGATTTACCTCACATCCGTTGGCAAAATCGCCGACCACGGATTATTTCGTTAGCGGCCAGCTCAAGAAATATAAGCGTGAATTTCTTCAAATTCCGCCGGTGATATCGAAATATTTTGTTTCGTCCCTTTGAACCGGCCGAAAATGTTCGCCGTATGAGGTGGAAACTGATCATCATCGCACGGGAGACATCCGCGGAAGACAATTTGCAAACATGGCCGCCCCGATGCAAACGAACGTTAACGAACTCGAAGAATTATAACTTCGAATGCTTTTTTAAGATTAATAAATAAATTCGGTTCTGTTAAAAAAAAAAAAAAATCAGAGATTTGGCTTAATTAACCATATTTCGTTCCTCTGAAATGAACATGAAAACGACATTAATAAAATTTGCATGGCTTTCCGAGTGGAAGAGGAGAATTTCGATAAACACCAACGGCTCAGGAATATTTCATCTCTGCCCTCGGAACGAACGGTTCAAATGCACTGAGTTAATGAAGAAAAGCTGAAAATCCTTCAATGCACGCTTTATATTTCCTCCATTTCCCTTTTACACGCAATTTTAACATATTCGACGAAACTGCAACATAAAAAAAATTGAAGGAGAGCACACGTAAAAAGGTTCCCTGTTTAAAGGAGTTACGTGGACTGCTCGGCCAAGAATTGTTAAAAATTGTTTAATTTTTTTAAGCTTTAAAAAGTTTAATTTAATGATAAATTCATATATGTGTATTAATATATTCGCGAAAAGCTCGAGTTTATTTACTCTTCCTTCATGCGTGACGTAATCATATTCGTAAGTTAAATTGAAGTTATTAAGGCAGGTATATATGTATATATATTTTTTTCTTCAGTTCCCGTAATCGCAGAATCTAAATACGATTCTTCTTTAGGGACGAAAAATATAAGCGAGAACAAAATTAAATAATAAAGGGTGAAAAATTAAAGAGATGCTACGAATTTGAGATGCCATTTTTTAAGAACGGATACGCGACGTGAATATTTCATGAAATGTGACGTCACAATATCTTTTGTTCCTATAGGAAACGCTGCGGGGACTCGCGGATGCTTCGCCGGTTGCACACGAACGCGGTTGATGGCTCCTCCTCGGATTGAACGCGCGATCATTAAAAGGCAGCGAAAACTTTTTTTCTCCGCCTAAGCATGACGAAATTTTTCCGACGAAAAAAAATTTGATGGAAAACAGCGGGAATAAAACTTCGATTTTCCGAAGGAGAAGGGTCCAGTCTTCGCTCGGACGTCTGAACAACCTCGAAGAAGTCGGCCTCGGCTTTGCACCACCCTGGAATACGGAAAAGGGCGCTCGGCCCCCGCGTGATTTTCGCAAATAATCGATCCTGAAACGTCGGGAAAGCGTCCGTTGGCTGTCGTGAAAGCATCAGAAACTGCCGGGAAACAAACGATTTTTCCGCTCCCGTGCAGGTCTACGGCAAAATCGTGCCCACACCACAATAATGGAGTTTAGATAACCGTTCGACACTCATTTATTTAAGCACACATCGCATGTATAAAAATCAATGGACGCTTGTCGAAATGTCGGATCGATCCGCGTTCGGATTCGGAAAAATACCCGTGCAGCATCAGATCCGTTGCATGCCTTAAAAACCGTGACAATTCCATAAATTTCGGGTTTAATTAAACGCGACACATTCGCATGGAAAATTCGTTATTTGGACAAAATGAAATATGAATTTGAGCATGTGAATAACTTGTGCGCGATTATCTAGATGCCATTTTGACGGGCCCACTTTGCCTTGGTTTTCCCGCACAAAGCGTTAGCGTACAAAGCCAAAAGAAATTTATTTCGGATAAACGAATGCGAAACAAGAATTCGGATATTTTGCTACATCTCATATTGAAAAGTTATCCGCGTAGCGTCTCGAGTAGTTAGGTCGTTGTTGCCGGACCTACAGCAAGCTCAACAGCATGCGGTTTGGTCTTTCCAGTCTCGGAATAATCCCCGAACGGGTAACGTGCGGTTTTTCGCGATTTTTTTTTACGCATTTTCCTTTTGCTTTCCGCCGCGGGAAGATGTGCATCATCATTTGATCGCATACGCAAACCTAAATGTGCCTACTCCCGGAGTGGAAGACACTCGAAAGCTGCCATGGGTGAGAGCCGATTCTTTCACAATATTTTCCACTACTCATAAAGGAAATATTAAAATTGACAATCTCAAAAACCTAAGGTGACCATTCGATAAACAACTCCGGAGTCAGTAATTTGATTTTTTTTCCCGGCACTAATTATAATTTCCCCGATATTATGCGTGCATATACTGACGAACAACAAGCGTTGTTACCTCTTTATACACGATAGGAAAATCTTTTGTTTCCATTGCAAACATAAATATTTATATTGTTAAGATTAATTTCGGAAAAAAGTTTTAACAATTCCTGAAAATTTATTTTGCATCTCAAATAACATCAGTTTAAAGGTATCTGTTTCTTCAGTTGTGCATTCACTGCTACGTAAGCCACTAATTTATTTTATCATTCTCCTCCAAAGGGATTTGTATGTGAATAATACTAATTTCTTTCACATTACCAGATTTGATTAAAATAATGAAACAAAATAATCTTAAAATTCTCATAAAAAATAACATAAAGTTCAGACTTTATTGTTTTTATATCACAGATTTTATTACATTACTTCAGCAATATCTTTTTGTAAAAGCAGATTATAACTTTAAAAATGTACGTTGTTCTTTTTTAAATTTATAATAAAAATATTTAAAAAATCTTAAGATACTTTCATCATTTGTAATTTTTGAAGTTACAAAAACAGAATATAAGAAATGGAATATATTTATATATATATATAATTTATTGTAAATAAATTATCAAATATATATTATATATGTAGTTGAAATGTTTATATAATTGTAAACAAATATGAGTCAAGTTTTTTATTTATATTTCATTTAATATTTTTGATTATGGTAAAGAAGAATTATTTACGTTACATACACACTCTACACTCTTATACATAAATATTAGTCATAAAGTTCGAAATTTAACAAGCAGTTTAAATTACGTTGTCACATGAATACTTTTAATTAAATATCAAAATCTTTGGAATTAGCTCTACGTATATAATTAATAAATCTTCGATTACATATATGATACTATATTTTTATGTAGATAATATACATTATATGTATATATGTAATTCCATATTCTGATAATAACGGAAAAAGAATTTTAAATAAAAATTTGAGTATCTGGAAAATTTTTGCATGGAAGAACATTAAATTACATTGTGTTATCCCATTACAATTATCATTAATTATTAAATTTTTACTTTTGTTCAAAATCAACCAGAAATGATTTTCAGAAACTTAAAATTGCGAAGTTTTGTTCTCTTGAATAAATTAAGCAGTGCTGTCAGTATAAGTAATGATCATTGTGTATTTAGATTGGCCGGGGAACGGAGGGAAAAGCTCGGATTGGGGGAATTCTCACAAAAACTCACAAAATCGATTCAACACCGTCTATGAAATCTCCGAATGGATTCAGGAGAAAAACCATCACTTTGACTGAAAACTGGGACTCCAAAAAGTGCACTTCAACCGTGATGGAAATTTCGGGAATGTTATGGAGAAATGAAGCAATGCCACAATTTACGCTTAAAGTATCGTCTCTTTTTGCCCCCCCCCCCGAAAAAAATAAGAGATTTCCAAAATGTGAGTAAGGTAAATAAGCGAAGTTCGATGTTAAAATCTTCGCTGACGTTCTCACGGTTTGGCGATGGGAATGCACCGACAATACGTCCGAAATATAAATCGTGCATTTGAATAGTAAAAGAAATATTCATGCGTAATCAGCAATATTTCTTATACATCAGACCGCAATCTAACAGATAAATGGTTCCGAAGTAGATCAATCTTAAAATTTTTCCGACTTCGCATTTTGGTGTAAAATCTTTCTGGCTTAAAACTCATGTAACATTGTCGAAAAAGTCTACCGCGCGTAACTGTTTTTAAATACTAAATAAATAAATTTTTTGCTTCATCATAATTAAATTGATTTTTTTTTAAAAATTAAAAAGTATTAATGTTATTATGAATAAAGTATGAAAATATTAATTTAAAATTAATCAGTATTTACTGGGTAAAATAACGCATTCAATATTAATAATTATTAATATAACCATAATATAGGAAAACTGATATTAAAGATATTAAAACGTCTGACTATAAGATTTAGTTTGTTTTACGTTTAAAACTTTAAAATTTCCAACTTGTTTTACGTAATGTGGACGAATTTTTTAGTTCTTAATGGCGTATATTCATGTATTTCTGAAGAATTTTACAAAATTTAAATGGTTTTTTTATTCAAATCTTATTAACTGTATTGTTAAAGCTCAGATGATTTTGTCATTTGACACTTCAATAATATTTTTCTTTTTATTTATAGGAACAAAATCCAATGTTATTATCTTTACTTTTCGGAGTTAGTTTTTTAGACCAGCAATTATTGTCCGGTGGTATATGCCGAATAATGATTTTGAATTGTTAGTATTTGAAATACTTTTTTAATTACTTTCAACAATTCAAACATTGAATTCATAACATTTTGCCACTACCTAGATGACTTAATATTGTATGATTAATTATGAAAAGCAACCGTAGGAAGCTAATGAAAATGTATCTCTTTCCCAACGCGGTACAAATGTTATGCACATTAAATTTGAGTACCGAACGTAATTTAAATGCATTTTAGAGGGTAGAGTGAGTCATTAACATCGCATGCTGCATTCATAACATTTATATAACTCCGTTTTAAATATTAACATAACATATAACGACCGTTCCCACATTAAGTATCTGGCGTTCTTAATTATCGCAAATGTGACACTCTGAATCAATTTGTACAAATGTAGGAGGCAAACGAGCTTCTTCAACAATTAATTTCGAATCAATGCGACATCTCAAAGTTATCCAGGTTAGGCGAAATGATTCATTCAGTCCTGTGAGAACCGCGCGTACACCTTTACGAATTTGTCCAAAAGGCGTTGTACGGCCGACTTTCTTAAGGGATGCTTCCTTTTCGCGGGCTCTGCACAAGAAAAGCAAGTAAGACGAAAACGGATGGAATCGCATCCGGAACCAAGAGGCAGATGAAATTTCTTCTGCAACGGAAAAAGCGGGCGCCAAGAGGAATACAAACCAAAGGTTCTGCGCACATAATTTGGGAGAAAACAAAATTTTTCTGCGGCATGATTTCCTCTTTTGGTATGACATTAACCGTAATCTATGAGGAGATATATTTACGTTATAATAATGACAAAACGCATTAAAAGGAAATCCCTCTTGAAGCTTTTTGTTCGGGAAACAATGGCGGGAAGGAGGAAGCGGGTTTCGAACCTTTTTAAAACACTTTGCCTCCGGCTGTCCAACAAGTAATTTCGGTCCGAAATACGCATCCCGCAAGCCTGCAGAGACCGCGAAATCTGTTTAAAGAACTGAAAGTTGCGGAACTATCTGAAGTGCTCCGGATTTTACTACGTGAAACCTGCATTATGATTGCAAATGTCCTCGGCTAAGTCGAAGTTCGCAAGGGTAGTCCGAAAAATTTAATTGTCGCTTCTTGTATCGCGCTCTCACATAGGGTTGCTTCAAATCTAAAAGTCCTTTAATGAAAAGAAACCCCGGAAAACATCCGTCAAATGTGCTGGTGAAACTTGTAAAACGAAACTGCCTTTTTCTCAAAAAAGGCTCATAAAGTAAGACCCGGGTACACGGAAAGTCCTCTTTATAAATGTTCCACCTCGTAAAGTTTCACAAATAGTAATTTATGGGAATAAAGCAAAAGAATGAAGATCGATTTAAAAAAAAAAATACAAAAATCATATGCATCGAATATTCACATCCATATGTTAAATCAGGCACATTCAAGTAATATTTCATAATAAATACGAAATATTTAGTATAATAATGCATAATAAATCTGTCTTTGAAAAATTTTAATATTGGCATCATGTCGTGTATCTCTGTCAAATTTTACATTCAGATATTACAAGACAGTCACGTGAATAATAACGGATTGGGGTCATCCTGAAGTTAAAGACAGTCTCCTGCAGCATAAATCTCAAAGGACCGAAAGAAAAATTTATAAAATAAAACAGAATGGGGAAAGGCCGATTTGAATGTCAAGTGCGAGTGAAGCTTGGTTATTATTTATTTACAATGCAACAACAATTTAAAAGAAAACAGCTATCGATTATTTATTAAACAACAAAAAATGTGATTTATATTTGCAATTATAATATCAAAATTTTTATAATTCAGTTTAATGAGCTGCTTTAGTTTGTCTGACAGCTACTTATCTGATCGCAGAAAATGTTTATGAATTTTGGAAACGCTTGACCCTTTTTTTTTGTAGTATCTCCATTTGCATTTATGCTGTATTTATCGTTTTATTTACAATAGCAATATCAAGTCACTGTAGTTTTATTAGGTAATTTTTAACTGCACAACTATTTTTCCGTTGAGAAACATGCTGATAAAAGCAACTGATAATATATATACATATTTTTTTTCCATACGTAATAAAAGAACAGCTATGTGGAAAATCTATTCAAAGAGTTTCAGAAATTTAACGCAAGAAACTGCGAATATAATTGAAGTTATTTATGGTCACATGAACTTATCTGATGATCGCGATGCTTTATTTTTGTAATTTAACTTTGGGAATGTTGCTTAAAATCCAGCAGAAATGATTACGCTCTTCAGAAGGCTGCATTAATTGCGGTTACCCCGTGCTCGGTTTTAAGGGCTTTGTGTGAGCACTGAATTTTCAAAAGACGTGTTATGGCGCATCAACAAGGGTTGGGATCCCGTTTCGCAGTCTTTTCTTGCCATTTTCCGCATATATATATATATATTTTGTTTTGCGATTTCCACTATGAGGAAATCTGATCCAGTTTTTTTATGCGCGTCGTGCGCGTAACCATAAAGTGCAACGAAATTTCAAATTGGGAGGCGTCAGTTTGCGCGGCGATTCGCTCTGTGAAATTTGAAAATTAATTGGGCGAATGCCCCGATTGAGATGCGCACTCCGGAGCTTGCTGTGCACGGGGAATCATAACGTTGCCGAACGCGAAAGAAGTTCGGGACGCTTAAAGGGGAGGATTCCGTATAAAGAGATCGTCCCCGCAGTGTGGTGGATAAGGGATGAAACCGCTCCTCTCCTTTGCGGCCAGAGAGCAATTTAGAAAAAATCCGAGAGGGGAAACGTGCATCCAGGTACATCATACGCCGGGATGCTGTGGAATCTTTTGATTCCATTCGGAAATTGAAATGATCCCTTCAAATCGATTTGAAGCGAGGGCATAATTTTTTTTTTTTTAATGGCACGAATTTTACGCTTTTCCGATTGTGAAAGCCATTTCAATTTCTTTCTTCTGCACTCGGCATTTTTCCATTATACGAATCATTTGGACAAACTCGAAAAATTTTAAAATTTTACATATATATATGTGTGTGTGTGCGTGCGTGTGTGTATGTGTGGCTGTGCAATATGCAATTGAAATTTATATTTCTCCCTGTGCATGTCATAAGAATTTCGAATGGAGGCCCGGCTTAATTTTAAGAAATAATCTTAACTTTGGCCAGGGCAAACCTGAAACTGAATCATTTTGGGAATTGCGTGAAAAAAAAACAAGCTAGAAAGCAGTGATTTTCATGTGACATAGAAAAAAGAAAAATATTTCGAAGCATTAAAAAACTATTATTTTTTTTTCATACAACGAAATTTTCTAATGAAAACACGAATGCGAAGTACGACTTATTCCTCAAGTTCCGGTTTGTGAAAAAAAGTACGGAGTTAGGAAGAGATAAATAAAACGAAGAAAGGAAGAGAAATGGGATAATTTAGAATGTTGTGAAAGGTAATTTCAGGTAGGGAAAATAAAACAAAAAAAATTTCCATATTATATTCAAATACACGAACATATATATGTGTAAAGGTACCGCAATGGGGGTAGTATCGAGATAATGAATAATTTGAAACCGGATGAGACGGAACCGCCGCATAATTAAGCTATTTTAAAAGTTAATTAAGCTGAGATAATATTTTAAAAAAAGAACCGATCATTTTTCTCATATACATCCGGAAAATTATCGTCGTGGAAACGCATCATCACTGCTGAAGATGGCGCCAAAGAGAAAAAAAAATAATCGAAACCCTCCTGAGACGCAGATAAATTTGTTGCTGACGGATGAACGTACAACGTTCAGCATAAGGAAAGGATCAGCGCCTAATTGTAATTTCGATGGGGAACGCATTAGAAGACCCATTTACCGAAGATTTTTTTGTCGCGAATTGCAATTGACTTAATAGCACGGGATATTTTCCGTTCCGACCAAATTACGGTTAACCAGTGTTGCCACCTTTTCCACCGCTCGCAAATGAAGATGTATTTTCTCAATTTTCCTAATGGGCGTCCTGAGAAAATTCCTTTTTCCCCCGCTCCCAGCGGAGGGAAAGATCAATTTGCCCGAGTCCCGCACCTTTTTCAATCAATTACTCCTCCGGCAATCCGACGTGGCGGGAGATCCGCCGGACTCATCTTCCGGCACGTCGGGCGGCGGTTTCCGCCCCGATATCCAGAGCATCCCCGCCTCGAAACGCGGATTTCTGCATCCGCCGGTGAGCGAGGGGGCCCCGTTCTCGGCCGGCGGAACGGTTTTTTTGAACGCGGTTCCCAATTTCCGGTTTCGATTAAAAGCGAAAATTTCCATGTTTTTTGCCGTCAGGCACCCGGCCAAACGGATCGTCCCGGGAAAGCACAAATCCGCAAACCGTTACAAAGGATCCATAAAATAATTCACGTTCATTTGTATATCGATGCCGTCAAACGAATGCACACTGCCAAAACGCCAAAATTGGCTCTTTGAGAGTCATAAATGCAATTCGTGCGTTTATATGCATATCCGTTTATTATATGACGTATATGTATTTTCGGGAAAGTGCCTCATAATGATGATGCTTTTATTTAACTCTGTCGCAACACACTTTTTTTTTCTCATCTCTTTAAATTCCAACAGCAAATATTCAGACGGCATTTTCAGTTAATTCATCTGTATATCAAGGTTTTAGGAATATTGGGAAAAATTTATATATACAGATCCGGGAGAAAATACTTTTAAAAAAAAAATTGTTACAAAAACCCAAATTGAATTTTTCAAAAAGTTATACTTCAACAATGAAATTTTTAACATTTTTTTTTTTTTATAACACTGATAAATGATTTTCGCTTGTGTAACAAATAATACCGAACCGAAATATCCTAAAAATTATTTAAACATATTATTCGAACGATATTTTATTTTTAAATGCTGATTTACGGCAATGAAAGAACATTATTATCATTAATATGTGAATTTCCGATGTTGAAATCGACTACTAACAATGTTAGATTTACGTATCGATGACTGAAAATTTTAACGTTAAAAGTAACTCAAACATTATGTATTAATGCCTTTATCGTGCAGGTTGTATTCGAATTGAATACCACAATAAAAGGATAAATGAAACAGATATGCTGACCTGGTAAAAGCAATTAAAAATTTATGTTTAAAGTAATTTAAAGTCTTATGCCAATGAAAAGGAAATACTGGTTTGGTTTTTTTTTGTTCGAACTACGAAGAAGCAAATAATTAATTGTATTCTTCGGGAATGCCAAGAAAAAGAATCTTTTCTTGAATAAACAGTTTCTTTTCATGTTTAATCCTCGCGTTTTAGAGCTATAATTATCTGTCTGCAGCGCATGTAATATAATCCCTGAAAACGCCGAATAATTTATTTCACACATTTTTTTTTTTTTTTTTTTTTTTTTTTTTTTTTTTTTTTTTTTTTTACGCATAATAAAAACTTTTGTCGACACTTACAATATTCTGTCTGGGCAAGAGGCATAAGGGGTTGATTCCAGACTCTTTCATTAGCATGACAGCCTCCCCTTGGGCAAAACGTGCCACCGGTTCGCACGTCCAGTGCATTCGTCTGTATCCGCCGTTTTTTTCCAGTGAACCATCAGTGATACGAGTCCGTGATGTACAGCAACGTCGGCGTTCTCGCCCATCAGAATTTTCAAAAGTCGAAGAAGAAAGATGGTAGGGAATCGCAGAAGGAAATGGATCGGGAAGTCGGAGAGAAGAAGCAGAGAGAGCCAGCGAGCATAAGCACGAGATTTTTCAATTTCATAAAAAGGAGGATTTCTCCCATTATAGGTGAGTTTCTTTTATTGTTTTCACCTTTCCCGAGCAGCATGATCAATCCGGTCGTGGCTTGTGTCATTAATGTAAATAACGCTAACGTTTAATTATTTTATGACAAAGTCAAATTTTACCGCCTCCTCGTTCGTGCTTTACACGGGATTTAGAGCGAACGCCGGTAATTATTTTCTCATGTCGTCAGAGTTAAATTTTTGTTGTTGCAAAATGCAGTCCTTAGCATTAATCGAATCGAGCATTAACTGGAGGCCGGTCATCCTTGTTCCAGTTTGAAAGGAAATCGCGTGATGATTGATTTGTGGCGAATTTTTGCATTTTTCGCTAAGGAAAATCGGAAAATCCCCGAAATTTGTTCGCGACAGAGAAAATGTTCGGAGGACAGCAGGAGAGAAAAAAAAAATGGGATTTTTGCGCAAAAGTGACCTCCTCTCGGTGCAGGAGGCCACGCCTTCGTTTGCCAAGGGGCTTCTTCATTTTTGCTGCGGAAAAAATTATTTTTAAGTCGGATTGGTTCGACAGTGGGGCGAAAGGGGTTTTAGTCGCCCGACTAAATTTGTCAGGAGGCGATTCCATAAATCAAGGCATTAATCTCGAAAAGTCCACCCCCCCCCCCCGAGCCTCCCGCACCCCCTCGCACCTCGGGACGCCACTCACAGTTCCCAAACCGCAGCAACCGATTTTCGCATTTCTTACACCTTACAATATGTCATGCACCCGAAATAATCTCCGGATCATAAATCTTTTTCCATTTTCGATTTTTTCCTATCATTAACCTGATTTTTTTTCTCCTTTTTGTTAAACTTCCCGCCCGGGAAACCACGTAATTCACAGTTTAACAGTTGGGGAATTCTTTTTCCTCGGCAACGTGAAAAAAAGAAAATAATAATAATAATAAAGAGAACATTAACAATAATCTCGGTCCGCAGTTCGTGTGCGGGGGCAAAGTGTCGCGTCCACTAATGAGAATTGCTCCACGTCTGCTGCTGCGTGATAAAACGATTCCTCCCGCGCACATACCGCAGGATGACTTTTCACGTGGGAAATAATTGCGGTTTTAGACGTAGAACATTTGGAAAAACTTAATGATTCTTGGTCTACGGCAAACTTTGACGAAGATTCGGGTCCGGCGATTTTTCAAGTCGTAAAAAAGAAAGTCCGGAAGAGGAAATTTATTTCAGCTTTTGAATTTTGCGACAAATTCATCCGAGGCACTGAGTCCGGGAAAAAACGACGAAAGTCGTCGGCTTCTTCTGGCAAGCTAAATCCCCGGGGATTGTGCAGACAAATTGGAGTCCGCGACGAGCTGTATCTGAGATGCTGGATGCAATTAAAGACATAAAAATAGAGCGCGCTACGTTCAGTGCCGCCGGTCGTGCTTTTATTATCCACTTACGAACTGCGCGCGGAGGACCACTTTGACGCCATTAAAACGAAATGACGGCCTTAGCAGTGCGCAAAGTGGGGTCCGGGCCCGATTCAAATGAAATCGAGGAACCGGAGCTCGGTTTGCAATTAGCTCTTCAAAGGTTTTGAAACCGCTGCAGAGGAAAAACCCTAAGCCACTTTTCAAAACATTTCTCCCGCGGAGCCCGCCTCTGTAATTAGATATTTCACGGAAAACGCTGTCCGGTGTGATTTTTCCGTTAGTAGAATATGTTAAAATGCATGAAAGAAACAAGAAAATATATATTTACATTTGTTAATAAATTTCAAGAAAGGAATTGCGATTTCCTTGTTTATTCTGAATTTTTTATAATTGTCGCATTGTCGAATTATCATCAATTTGAATCCCCGGCCTTTTGAAAGAAGATATTCAATTGCCTGTAATTATCAAAGTGAGAGTTTTACTCGAAAATAATTGGGGCACCAGCTACGGAAAACAAGAATGCTCAAACTGGAACGCTTTCAGATTTTACTAAAATTTTTCTTTCAAAAAATCTCGACTAAAAGTAGAAATACAGCGCGAATGCTTAAATAATGTTTTCGGATATTTGAATCTAAATGGTGCATACCTTCTAAAGGTGTGAAGCGTTTTAAAAACTTGAGAAGGGAAAAAAAACGAATTTTCACCAAACTAAAATTATTTATAACTGACCACAGAGTAAAACACCTATAATGCAAACGGTTTTCTTTTAGAGCAGGCAGTGACATTGTCGACTGTTAAATAATCAACATTCACGTGAAAGATTAATATTATAATCCAAAAAAAAAAATAAGAAAATTTTAAAATTTTCAACGCTGGCTGCATTTAATAAAGCGATTATTAACTTACTAAAATAATTTTATAATTTAATCAAAAATGTTTATAAGCAAAACAATGATGATGAATGATGGCGTTTTAAATTTTCACGTATTGACAAATATCATCGCCCCCAAATATATTATACATATGCACACCTATAAAATAATGTGACAGGATGAATTTTAAAAGATTTTAATGAAAAAAAGAGAGTTATTTTTATTTTTTCATATTTAAAATACCAGAAATTTTTTTATTTTCTCGGTATGCCGCAGATACTGGTTGACGCTTGCAAAGCCCTATTCTAAATCCACGACAATTTTTCAAACGTATCCCCTATTCACGATAAGACTTCGATTGTATAAAAGTGGCGTAACAACTGATTCCCAATTTCAGATAATCAGTTTCAAATTTTCAGATATTTTTATCGCGCTTTTTGCCCCTTGGGTAACTTTAAAACTTAAACCTAATTTATTTTTAATATGAGTAAATAAGGGATTACTTGAAATTCAAAGGTTACCCTTCAAATTTATTCGTCATGCATATTTTCAAAGTATGGAAGAAAAAAAAAAAGAACATGTAATTTTATTTAAATCCTCTATTAAAAAATTGCAAAATATCAAACATGAACGGAAATAATACATTTTTCTTTAAAATATAAAACTTAAAAATGTTACTCGTAAATAAAACACAAATAAATCTTTTTTTTCTTCGTAATAACAAACATGTTTTGAAAACGAATAATTTTCATTTGGTAACAATAACCACTGTTATTATATCATTATAAACTAAAACATTAAAGGTTCCATCACATTTATGTAATGAAAGATTTTTAAAATGTCAAATATTTTAGCCATAATCATACAAATCGGTGGCTCAATTCGTTAACAAAGGCACCGTAAAATATACAACACGGTACATTATCGTATTGCCTAAGTTTATCGCTCAAAATAAGTCTAATTTATAGAAATGAAATTGATAAAGACTGTTAAATATCTGTCGTATTCAGACCCGAACATCACAGATTAGAATGTAGCCAAAGTTTGAATATAAGTTTAAGTTCAACTTATTATCTAATTTCAAATATAATTTTCGCTTAATAAATAAAATTTAAATGTTTGCGAAAGCAAGTGAAAATGAAAAAAATTAAATAAAAATTCATACATGAAAGGATAATAACGCCAGAATATGAACTCTGTATTTAGTAATTTAAGAAAGGCTAATTTTAGGTAAATGACAATAAAATAAGAGAGAAAATATTAAGAAAAAGAATTATGAGAAAGAGCGATCATTATAAAAAAAATGTAGGAAAATAAAAAGGTGAAATGTTCTCTTTTAGATGGAAAAATTATACCTTCTTACAAATTAAATTTTTAATGTTTTTCAGACGTTTGATAGAAAAAAATATCAATCAAATAATATTTGTTTTTGTAAATTAAAAAAAAAAAATTAAAAATAAACTTAAGTTCTAACAATTCTTTGTAACAGCAAATAAAAATTCAAAATTTGTTTTTCATTAAACCTTAAAAATTGCCAGATTAATTTAAAAAAATTTTTTTTTTCAAATAAAAAAATAAAAAGAAAATAAGGATTAATAATATCAAGTTCGGAGAGACTAAACAAATATGAAATGATCTGGATTGAAAAACAAAGTCTGAATTTAATCCACTTTCGATAACTCAAATTGTAAAGATTTTACAAAAGGGAAAATCTTATAAGGCTGATATAAAAAGAAAATCGTCAAATGCGTCGCCTCAAAGAATTTTTCTGTCACTTTTCTACAGCTGAAATATGTGGTCTTTTGTGGAGGATTAAAAAATTAGCCTCAATCCTTTTTACATAACTCTGCAGGTGCTCAAAATTTTTCCAAACTGTTTTCATTTATTACAAAGTAATAAATTTACCTTTCGCATTTCCTCGGCCATGACAATCGAAGATAATATATCACGATGTCAGTTTGAATGTTATAGAAAATAAAATTTTTCTTCATAAATAAAAGTGATAATTTTTAAACTTTTTTTAAAAGAGAAGATACGAACCGAAACTATTTGATTTTACGTATTTACACAAAAAAAATTTTATCATACATGAAATCAGAATAATTACTGAAATAATACAGCAATTATTTTTCATTAGATGTAATTATAGAAAATAATTATACATAATCACATCACAAAACATTGCCTGAGAATGTCGGAAAGAATCAAAATCTTTCACCCCAATGGGCACTTTTTTAGAAATCAAGGCAGACGTGATTAAATTTTAGAAATAAAACTAACATGGAATTTATAATTTCGGAAATATTTGTAAATCAATTAATATAAAACAACAATATTGAATTAAAAATTACTAAAAAAAAAAAAAATCGAGATATATGAAAACCATTAAAAATGATTGAAAAAAAATTTGTTATAAACGTAAAAAATTCTGTGAAAGTCAATATGTCATTCACAGGAGATAAAGAAAAATTAATGCAAGTGCTGCTTTTAAAAGTAAAATTTTAAAAAAAAATTGTAAGAAAGTAAAACTGCATTGATTTAAAAACAAATAATTAAAATATTTTTTTTTAATCATTGCATAAAAAAAACGTTAAAATTTTTAAAAATGCTGTTTTCATTTTTTTCTCCTTGCTAATTATCTCATTTTATTTCAGAAGTTTTAATTTATTTTAAATTTAAAAAAGAAAAGGAAAATAAAAAAAAAATTTATATAAGGACAATAAATTAGCTATTTACAGCAAAGTCGCAAACGAAATAGATAAACTGTCTTTTTTAAACTAAAAAAATTTATAAGCGTTTGTATAATTTTTTTGATGTATGCGTGAGTGCGTGTTTGTATAATATACGTATACGAGCCAAGATGAAGCTACATGAAAGCTTTTATGTTAACTGTTCAAGAAAAATTCTGAAATGTCACATCATATCAAAAAACATCAACGTGCAAGTTTTTTTTTAAATGTAAAATTTATAAAAAGTATACTGCAAAACTGCTTCTTACAGTTCGCTAACATTATTTACAAATGAAAACAAACATTAAATCAGTAAGGAAACCAGTTTGCAGAGAGATGGGTTGAATAAATTTTTAGAAATGCGAAATGAATTTTTTTTTTTTTCTGTAAAATTTGAAATTCCGAGATATAATACTCAGCACGAAATTTAATGCAATGATTAAAGCCTTCAGGAATAATAATGTACAGTAGCAAATTATGAGCTGAGTGGGAAAGAAGACGAGGATGTGGTCGAAAAGTTTCGCCGAAGCAAATTTGATTTTGGACGAAACATAAAATTTGCCTTTCTTTCAATATAGAAGAAACTGATTAATTTTTGCTTTTGCCCAATGTCGTAAGTTCAGTTCTCCCTTTGTTCTTGAATAGAACTATCGCGAACAATTCACATTCAAACATTTTTCCTATGCACAAATTATATGATTTCGAAATCGATTGCAGTTTTATCTGCGAACATGAACGTTATTTTTTTTATAAGAAAATTGAAAATTAGCATGTTACATTTGCAACAAGATAGAATACAAAAAATTAATTCGATGAGATTTTAGTCCTGAATTTTAAAATCCTATGTAAAAACAAATTTAACTTCAAGCACACAACAAGTACATATTAATGTAAATTATTAAAAAAATTAATAGCCCATTTTTTAAATAATTTTTTTTTAAGAGAACTGTTAAAAAATGGTAAAAACAACAATTTTTTTTATCACTTCCTTTTAAACTAATTGAAAATGAACATATTAACGAAAAGAAAAATAAATATATATAACAGAAGATAGAAGCTGGCAAAAAACAAAGTGTTGCCAATACCATTCCTTTGTCTTTATACACTTAAATTTTACATGTTTTATACAAAGCCTGAAGGAAAAATAATATTTTTAAGAAAACGTCAGAGCTTTTAAAGAAATTTCATTTAGAAATATAAAATTAAAAGGAAGAAAAAGAAAGAAGTCAGAATTTATTGATGAAATTTTCATTACCGTACGGGAATATGGCTCAGACGAGGTTGCTTCCATTAACATCCTGAAAAAAAGAAAATATTAAAAAGTTAATTGATAACATTCAAAACGTTTCGGTAAAACGAAAATTATTTCACGTACGTATCGAACGGATGAATTTCCATTACGCGTGCATGAGATCATGCCGAAAACGAAAGTTTTTCAAATAAATATAGCGGTGAGGCAGGCGTTACAGTCGTCGTACGTAAGCTTCACATGTGGCGGGCCATGAGGGAATTATTAGAGCCGTAAGGAAATGTTCGGAAACAAATACAAAAACGAAGAAGTGAAAATGATTTTTCAACACGGGGAATTTAGACGAAAAATGTCTTTTCCCTCTCCCGCAGCAACAGATCAGAAACCAGGGCCCGACACGATGAACGAAGAAGGGAAATGTATTCCACATAGGTTCGACTGCCGCACCAATTCAGCATTCAGTCGCTTCTTCCACGGCATTTGAAAAATGAAAAACTTCGATTAATTTAATGAGAAAAACGAAGGAGCTTACGACTTGCATTAAACACCCTTAGTGCGGGGAGCTTTCTGGTGACGGCTCATTTAACTCCCATCGTTGGAGTGTAAAAGGCTTCGCGGCAACACAAAATAAAATTCAAATGACCGTAAATTGAAAAATCGTGATTTCTGCCACGCAATTTGCCGATGTTCGCTGTCGCAGCGAATGAAATACAATGGAAAGGGAAGAAATTTCCCTGAATGAAATGCGCGGAAAATCCGTCAAATTGCGACAAGAATCCTCTTATAAATGATTAAAAAAAATAAATA
Organism: Ricinus marginatus; assembly: GCA_028565995.1. NCBI lineage: Eukaryota > Metazoa > Arthropoda > Insecta > Psocodea > Ricinidae > Ricinus > Ricinus marginatus. Next base: position 2,385,412 of record JAOWBB010000012.1, read on the forward strand.
AATAAAAATTGTGCGAACCCAACTGCATCGAAATTGTTTTATTTTCATTTGAAAATTTCACATTTCAAACTGATTATTAGTTTTGTTTCTTACGAGAAGAACATCCAACTTTTTTCCACGCCGAAAAAACCTGGAAATTTCGCTTTTCTGCGACAACGTGATACGCACGGTTTTTCAGCGGATTAGCGACGGTTTTTCCTTTGCCACTTCCAACCCCCTCCCCCTTTTTTTCCGTTCATAATTCATATCGTATTCATCACCTGCGGCGACACGATAATCCCGGAATATGAACGAGGAAGAAACCACAGAAGAATGTATTATCAGCTCTCATATATATATATATATATATATAAATAATATGTTTGCATAAATATTTGGAAATTTTTGCCCTATTCAATGAAAATTTTGGAGGAAGTTGAAGCTGAATCGGAGAATTTGATTCATATTTCCGTAAAGCCTTCGTTTGCGGAATCCGCAAATTTTTCACGAAAAAAGCTCCATGTTCGTTAATTCAAATTCATTTTCGGTGCCTTCCTTCCCGTTCCGGAAAATAAAAAATCATGTCGCGAGGACCGGGAATAAACCCTGGGAACCGATTCACGGAGGCAAAAGCTCCCTGCGAAGCTGCGCCTCGCGATAAAAGTTAGCCGCGAACGCAATAATGGCAAGATTAGAAAAGTTGCCATATTTCTCCCGGTTTTTCCGTGCTTTTTCCGTGCTTCGGGAGAAGATGAGAAAGGCCCGAAAAAAGGGAATCATTTTATAAATGGAAGGAATCGGTTGGAGGCAGTCCAAATAGGACACGCCAGCCAAAACGATTTAATGAAGCAATTGACGTTCTGAAAGGGATCGGCGGAAGAAAGAAAAAAAGGTAGAGCACGATGGGATTTCAGAGATGGGGAAGAAAAGGAAGCAGCAATTCAAATGGACAAATGCGGCGGATACGGCGAAACTTTCCTCTCACGAATTTCAACGACTGGAAGTGTGGATGCCATAAAGAAAGCGATATTCGGGGAGTTGAGCCCTGCATAAAACCCTGCCAAAAATTTAAAATCTATAAAAAAGAAAAAAAAAACCCCGATGCTTCACGCCGCATACGAAAAAGGCACATAACTTTCGTGGGACGGGTGACGTACACGAAAAGGGCGTCGATAAATGCAAATTATGGATTTTGAAAGGGAATCGAAAAGGCGAACGAATCGCGGAAAACCAACCTGATTTATATCCGACTGTCGTCAGGGCACCCGTGAAATGGCTTCAGGAGCCACGTGAGCGGGACCGGTCGGAAAAGGGGAATTTCCGGCGGCCCGAGATGCCGATTTCAATATCCCCGCGGGACTTGTCCGCTCTGTGGGAAGCCCGGAGACGCCTTCGCCCGCTGCAATTTCCGGTGCGTTGGAGACGTCATTTCCCTGCGCCGCGCGCTCCAAACGGAAGATGGGAAAACCCACGTCGAAAAATGCACGAAAGGGCCCCCGCCTATGATTTTGTGTGACAAGCAAAGCTCGAAAACATTGCGTCAGACGATTAAAACGTTAAATTTGTTTCCTGAATCGCGGTTTGCGCGTTATTCGGCCTGTGCCTCCGTCCACTCGGTCATTCTTTATTGTTTTCCCTTTCTGGAACTTGCCAACAAATTGAGAAAAAATAATTCCTTAAAGCTGAGAAAATTAATACATCGAAAGCTAAATTTTAAACCTAAACTGATGCATTTGTAAAAAAAAAAAATTATTCTAAACATAATTACCCGAAACAACATTTCTGTGCCTTCCGCACTTTGGCCACATCATCCGAAAGCATATAACTAAATTATTTATTTAATTTAATTTTTATATTATATTAATATTATTATATTAATAATTATATATTTATATATAAATATAATAATATTATTATATTAATAATTTATAAATTATTAATTCAATATAATTAAATTATTCGTTCACATATAATTAAACGCTTTTGCATAATGAATAAATCGGAATGAAATTTTTACCCCATTACTTTTAATTATCAAAATTAAATCAGTGATATTCAGTATATATCATATGATCGATCGATAGATATAAATTGATCGATTTGTGATCGACGAAATAAAACATATCATTTAATAAATTTTTAAAACATCAAGTTGTCCATCAACCTTTGAACATGTGAACCGCAACTTAAGGATTGGGCAGTTAATTGCAAAGTACGTGAAAGTATTTCACAAATGCAACGAAAAAATTAGCACTTTCGAATGGAAGTATATCTTGAAAGCCAAATTTTTCAATCAAATGGTAATTTTATTATCTTTCAAATTTTCATTGTAATAAAAAAAATTTGATTCACGGGCCGAAAAATTAGAAATCCCACATATACGACGTGAAAACATTTTAAAAAAAAAAAAAATAGTTTTCCTTTTCAGTTATTAACATATATCGCCATGTTAACGTATAAATAACTATGTTTCGTTTATAATTTAAATTCGGTTAAGTTAACAACGCAGGGCAATGAACCAACTTATAGTTCTCGTGCATAGCAAAGGATTTTAAGGGCTCAAAACTATTATTATAATTTGATGTATTTGTAAATAGTGATAACGTGCAATTTGCAAAAATATTTTTAGATTTACGATGATTTAAATACGAGTGGAAAAGTTTTAACTTCCATTTAAAAATCATCCACAAGTGGCTAAAAAAAAAAAAAAAAATTACGACTTTTTCCGCAAATATTTCACTTTTTTGTTATTATTACAATTATTTGCAATCCGTTTTAGACTTTCGTTTAAGTTTTAAACCTTAACCCGGTTGTTATTTCGCTTTTACGGGACAATAAACCAGCTATCGCCCACAAATGTGACAGACAAGGGGGAGTAAAAAAGATTGAAGTTGGAAAAATAATTTTTGAATGTTCGTCGCCATTTCGCATATTGTCTTTTAATTACGTTCGTGTGAAAGAGGGAACTTGACCGCCGACCGATTGATCTGAAATTATCGTTCGGGAGCGACCGACATCAAGCTTTTGCTCCTTGTCCAAATCAACAAAGTGTACAATTTCTAAGGGAGACGCTAACCAGAAGCCCCGGGGGAGGATTTTTGATCGAACGCCTTATAAACGAAGAGAAAAAAAAAAAAAACGGAAAAGGTCCGCGCCGTCTGGCGGATTTGGCGCAGAAACCGTGATCGACGCTTAACGTCGCTTCCGCGTCCCGCAGTCGGCTCGCGTGGCCGGGAACGAAGCCGCCAGTTTCAAGTTTCCTTTGTCGTCCCGAGAAGGCGCGCGCGATTTCGCCCCGCCGGAAACGCAAATTAAGGCTCTTCCTTTTCCGCTTTCCCGGCCCCCGGAAGAGCGACCGAATTCTCCGCGCAAGGTTCCGGCGGTGACTCCCTCGGCGAGAGACCTCGAACCGTTCGAACCTGAGGGAGGATTTGAAGTTGCGGGAGCGGGATGCGGGGAATGCCGGGCTCCGACTGGGGCGGTCCGAAAATTTGAAAGCGTCGGAATTCCCTCCCGCAAAAATGCAAATCGATAATTTTGTAATAAAAATAAAACTTTTATTCAAATTGAACAACTCATATTTTTGACAAATTTCACACGTGCGATGCACCAGAGAGAGAGGTCGGAAGAGGATATAGGCAATGGTACCCGTGTCTTTTGCACTGAATCACTCTCATTTCGTGTCCGTCACTTTGCGCAATCAACTCGGCCTCCTACAAAATTTTCACACCGACAGTTATCATTCATTCGCCATGCTGCTGCGTTTTTTCTTTGCGAAAAGCATGTTTCATTCTACATTTTACACCGTCCAATTCATATATTTATTTTTAAAATTAAACTAAACGTACCAGTTCTTCGCTGTATTCGTTCCAGCTGGCATAACCGGAGCCCTCGTGACCGCAGTGCGAATGATTCTCGGCATAGGAATAAAACATTGATCTCGAATGGTGATGCAAACCGCCTAAATTATTCTAAAACAAAGAAAATGGCAGCATTAGATGCCTGCACGATAAGCCAAATGAAAAGTAAACTTCATTTCCTGTGTTTAAGTGAAAAGCAAATGCTCTTTTTTTTTTTTTTTAAGAAAAATAATATTACGTACAAAGATCGAATGGTGCCATGTTTTTAGAATTTATTTCACCTAAAAAGTAGGCCGATAGTAAACGCTCGCTTACTGGCAGATATTTGTGTGACAATAAACGAAGCAATGTACTTTTAAAAAGAAAATTTAACTTAATGCATATTGGACTGGACTGGTCAGAAACGAAAATTTTTTTTATTTACAAGAATTATCTAGTATGTCTTATAGGATGCATATCTGCCCGACGTTAATTTATGAAAAAATTATTTATTTACTCTTATAGATAATTTAGCTTTCGAGCGATGGAGTCTAAATTTTCGCCAGCGCTAGAGCCGCAAATTCTTAAACGCTATCGAAAATTTATTCCTCTCCATCCGTGAGATTGCTCAATGCGCAACAATTTCCACGAGTAGCGCACAATTTATCTAGGGCATCACTCTACACGCGTTATGCGGATTTTGATCCATTTTTAAAGTCTAAAACATAAGCTTACGTTAATGGCTACTTCTTGCGGCGATTGCGCATGCGCATCACTTTCGTTCCACGTTTTCCCCAGCTGATGCAATCCGTAACTCGAATTTTTACCAACGGACATAATCGGTCGATAATGAACCCCGGTTATTCCGATGGAGGAAATTCTGCTGTTCGTGTAGGCGAAGCTTTGGCCTCCGAATGAATAATTAGCAACGAATATGGGAATCGGCGTCGTCGATGCATAAGGCCGGCTGACGAATTCCGGATACTGATTGTGGCCGGATATGAAGCGGCAAGACGAAAAGTCCGACAGCGTCGCGACGGATCCCGCGTTTTGGCGCTCCCCCCCGTTTCCGGGCGAATCGACACATATTTCCGAAACGAAACTTTCGGGCGATTGCATTTCCTGAAAGGTCGCCGCGAAAGACGGAAGTCTGATTTTTTTCTGACCGTTCACGTGATTGTGCTTAAAACCGCAGTGATGCCTGTTTCCGTTCGGTAATCCGCAGTCCATTTCGTCTTCGTCTTCTTCTTCATCCTCCTCATCGTTTTCGTTGTTCCTGTGACGTTCCTCCGATCTATTTGGTAGAGAATCGTCTGCATTCCCCAATATGTAACTGCTCTCTCTCTCGCTCGCGTAACACAATGGCTGGGCGTCTTCCTTGCCGTCGTGATCGACAGTTTGACAATCTCCTCTTACGTAAATGTTATCCACGCCGTACATCACATCGCTTCCGTTTTCGGGAGGATTTTGAATTTTCTCCTCTTCAACCATTTTCCTAGCTTTTGTCAAAGGATACGCCACTTCGTTTATGCAATCTTTCGAATTTTCCAACTGAAACCCTCTAACATTTCTCGGGCTCATTAAATTTTCCGGATTATTGGATACGTTCGATCCAACCAAATCGGACATTTGCGTAACTTCTTCGTTTCGGGGTAGGAATATATCCACGTAATATGTTAAATTCTCATTGTGTTGGAATTCGTTGTTTTGCTTCATTAAAGCGTCGTATCTTCTCCTTAAGTTCTGGTCGAAATTGCTTTCCGCCACTTCCACGTTTGTCTCGTAATTCTTCACTTCGTTTTTGGCCAAGTATCCACTGAAAAAATAAGCCCATATATTTATATATATAAATATACACACACAAATTTCGATTTACTCTTTGCTATAAGCACAAAATTAATTTAAAAAAATTTTCATAAATTTTACACTTGCACTTTAAAAAAAGGCATTTATATTTATATCATATTGCATCTATAAAATATCGTGAGTTTTACATTGTGTAATCGTGACAAATATAACAAACTTTAGTTTGATGTTCTCTAGGGATCACACGAAAAACGCATTACTGCAATAGTTACTTATTAACCCAAATTAATACAACTTGTGCCAAGCAGAATAAGTTCGCATCCCAAATGACATAATAAAGAAAAACTTTAAAATTTTTATAAGCTAAGATTCCTTTCTTTCAAACGACTAACCAAGAGAGGGTGATTTAAACTGAACATTAAAATTAAATCTTACTCAAAAATTTTTATTTTAAGACCAAAGATTTCTTATTAAATGATAATTTTATTAATCGGTATCCATTTTGTGAACTCAAAGTTCATACTTACCCATAACCGTTATCCTCCTGCGAATTAGTCCCATTTAATAGTCCCACCGAAGAGCTAGCATCCCTTTCAGTATTGAACAGTTCCTTGTCATTTGTATTGCATCTTAAATAATTTTCATACTGCCTCTGGAAAAATAAAAAAATTTTTGTCACTTTATTCACAATGCTATTAGCAATTAAACGCCGATCGTGTCGAAGTCGAAGTCTTTCGAGACGAATTTTTAGTCTCAGAGATAAATATAATTTTATTTTCTCGGTTCAGATTAATTGAAAATTAAAAGAAGTGTCCACTTTGAGATAAAAGGCTGAAGACTTAGCGCCTCTGTAGAAAATTTAAATAAGCGCTTTTTGCGTTGCTTTGTGACAAAGTTGCAAAATTATAAAATTCGACAAAAGAAAAGACAATAAAACTGTTAAAAATGAACCCTCGAGGCTTTTAGGAAGAGTCAGTGAAGTTGGCAATCCACTTTATCAAAACGCTTTATGTGTAATAAATTTTATGTGGGGACCAATTATAAATTAAATGTGCGCTTAATAAAACATTTATGAAAAATACGCCCAGCATCTTAAGATGATTTAGGATAATGTTAACTTCTCTCGGATAAAGCGAAAAATAATTTAAAATTACACAATTTTTTTTTAAATAATTAAATTACCAAATTTCTGTCTCGTTAACATATTAAAACGCATATTTATTTATAATAATGAAATTCCAAATTAAAACATTTTTGTTTGTCTTCAAACTTTTTTAGTTTTAATTATATCACACATCGAAAATATCCTTATTTAATATGATTTTTCTTTTATAAGAGAATCTTGACGTTTCTGAAATACTGAAAATATTTATTTCATTCATCTTAACGTATTAAGCTGTCAAAGTGATGAAGATCCGAATGTATCATATTTGAAGTAAAGGTATTCGAATGAAAAACCTGAGGCCGTTCAAACTTAAATTAAAATAATGATAATAATAATAATAATAATAATAATAAAAATGACAATAACTGTGATAAAAAGCTTAAAACGGATACAAACTGATTAATTGCAGTTTGCGTGTTCGTATGCGTTCAAATAATGAACAAGCTCATACGAGATCAAAATTTCTCATTTCTCCTTATTGAATTTTCCAAATTTCATTTCATGAATTAATGAGGCGAATCTCACTCTCACCGAATTTGAATTTTACACATGAAACATTTAATATTTTCGGGGGGGGGGGGGGGGGGAGAAAGTTTGCAACGGAAATGTAAATGCCCCAACATTTTGAAAATATACTATCACAGATTTACATGAATCAGCGGTTTTTCCACTTGACAAATGTAGCAAAAGGCACAATTGACGCCCGTACCGCAGGGGACCGATGGCGAACTTCTTTTGGTCTTAATCTTCCCAATTTTTCTCTGCGAACTCAAGTTTTGACTGCCGCCGATCACGAAGTGTTATAAATTAATAGATTTCGGATATTCCAAATGTTCAGAACTCAGTTTCGTCTTGAATGCGATCAAATGAGGCAAAACAGCGATGTGAATGTAGAGCGTGCGAGTGTGTGTTTTGTCCGGGTAACATGCTTTTATCTTACATTTGAAAACAGGGAAAATTTCCTTACCGCATGCAAATATGGCAGATCTCGATATATGTCGTGTGCTTGAAATGAACTACCGCATTCGTTGGGATAAGACAAATTTGCATAACCGAAGGGACTTCCTCCTTGGCAGTAATATTCGGAACCTGATGATGTGGACATGGATTCGTACTTGACATTGGCGTTCCAGTTGGTTTCACTTGGTAAAACGTGAGTCCCCTTTGTGGAAGGAATGAAATTCCTCTCATGCTGTGGCATAAGCTGTATAAGAGTTTGGAAAGAATGATTTCGGGGTAACATTATCTGAAAGAAAAATATTTTTTAAATTTAATTTTTCATTTTTCTTTTTTTAATTTTCTTAACTTTGTTATTTATCAGACTTTCATTTGCCTAATATACCACACGCATCTAGAAGAAAAATCATGTGAAGTTACGGTTTTGCCATCGGTCTAAGCAAAATTTAATACCGGGAAAACTGCATGTGAAATTGCAGAACTTTGGACATGAACATACAAATAAATGATAATATACATATTTTTATTTCTTAAGCGAAAGGGAAAGGCTAAGTTTTCCGGAGATCCTCCGGTGCCTTTTTTTTTCGTTACCTTTTCTACCACAACTTCATTATCATAACTCCATTGAATTATATCATTTTATCTGTTGAGCCTTTTCGTTCTTTTTGACTTTGGTCTTTGAATGCCACGACAGCAACCACCCTCGCACCCATCCCACCCCCTCTCACCCGAAATTACTTCTAACAATCACGTTCTACGGGACTGATTTTTTTCTTAATTTTTTCACACAAGAGATTTACCTTATCTAAAGGTTAATGTTTTACGAAGAAAAAATATTTTTAAAAACTGCCATCACCCCCTTTCTATATCATCCGCATTGCAGACGTCATTTCCTTCATGACCATAACTCTCTTCCGTATCGTTGACTTTTCCTTTCTTCGCAAATTTTATATGCTTTCCAAACAATATTTTTCGCATCAAAGACATCTTCAGATCGTGAACTTCTCCACTTAAAAAATTGATCTCAATCACATCATTAAATCCGAATTGCTTCACAATCAGATATTTATTAGTCCATATCCCGGTATTTCCGGATCTTTTTTTTCTAAATTATATAGATTAATAATGAAATTTTTATTGTGTCAATATGTTGGAAGCGGGAAATATATCAAGATAAAGCTTGGTTTTATTACTGTTTCACATTCGTTTTTTTCTTTTATTTTCGTGTATTTCATGGCAATTACAAAAAAAAGGAGTTAATCAAAGCTCCTTTGAATGTGGAAACGAGCTGATATTGATCCTTAATGAAACATATTTTTCACATTTATTATGGATATTATTTAATAAGCAAGTCCGTATCCGTATGACTCCAATTTTATGAAAAAGACAACGTAAAATAAGATAATTAATCTCTAAACTTGATGCAATCTGATTGAAACACTTCTCAAATTAAAAATTAAAATTCCTTGCCTCGGTCCTGTCAACAGGAGCTAGTTTCCTGGTTGATTTTGATGTTTGCTGCATGACACTTCGATTTCGTCGAGAGACTTCTGTCTCTTCCCTGATTATTCCCGATGCTCCTGATCCTTTATTCCCTTTGGTATAGTGAGCCACATAGGAATAACGAGTTTCAAATTCATGTTTCATAGCTACCGACAAATCGGTAGAAACCTGGTAAAAAAAATTAAATAAAAATATTAAAAATCCATAAAATGTTAAGGGTTGAAATTCTCGTGCGAACTTTTTGCTCATTCCTAACAAGCGATAACTTCTGACCAGTGATTTTCACGTAGTTATACTTTAAAAATTGTTCTTTTTCCTGTAAAGGATTATGCTTTATTTTCTTCAAATAAGAAATAAATATTTTTGACTCTATTCAAGCCAATGTTACATTTCTAGACAATTCAGTATCTTATACTACTTATCATACATTTAAATGAAATATCATAAAAGCCTCAGAATATATCGAAAATATATTTTTCTGTATATAATAATAACTAGATGAACTTTATAAATTTTTTTAAGTTAAGTCACCAACAATACTGAAAAACTTAAGATCAGATTTAATGATCTAAAATCTTTATTATTAATTATTATTTTAATACAGTATTAAATAGTAGTTTTGATTTTATTTATTTTAAATTCTTTTTTATTTTATAAGCATTGCGAAAATAATAAGTTATTTTTAATTAAATCCATTATTTTAAAATTTTCCGGAGCAATGATAGTATTCAATTCTTTTTGAGAATTTACTTTTTTCTGCACACAATTTTTTTTTATGTTAAATGATTAAAATTTAAGAATTTTTACGTCCTTTTGTAAGACATTAATACGTATATGTATATCAGTATTAGTTTATAATTTCCCACTTTTTCCGCAGGAAGCAGATGCAGCAAGTGAAAATTCAAAACTGAATAGTGCGCATAATCGCTCTTTAATATTAACATGTATTTCGAGAAAATGCAGTCAGATAGCGTCGCAATCCATGCCGCATCAACAATATATTTCATAATTGTATAAATATATGTTCTTTTACTTAAATTATACATTCATTCAAAAATAATAAAAATCTAATAAAAAATCAATTTACATTTACATCCAAACCCAACATATAAGCAACTGTGATCTTTTTACCATATTCTTGAATTCTATTCTTCATACTAAAAACAAAAACCAATTACAATTTAATTGTTTTCCTTAACAAATCCCTTATTATATCTTATAATGAGATTTCATTATTTGAGTCTTATAATAACAAAATAATTTAAAATCTTTTCAAGAATAAGTATTAGTAAAACAAAAAACTAACTGTCCACATATGTTAAAGTTCAGTAAGAAATTATTCTTATATTTAGACAAATTAGACTCATATGAATTTTCATCCTGGAAAAATTATTATATATATATATATATTAATGTAACATTTGGTTTGATTATTACTATGTTTAATTATTTTGTGTTTTAAGTTATAAAATATTAGATTTAATAGATATTACATTTTTTTAAATTACAAAAATTTAATTTTGAGTAATTATTAAAATTGTATGTTTTCAATTTTTCTTTTGTCATATTTATATCTATATTTTTTCACTGCTGTTAACTACATATAAGAATCTAGCTTCTTACATAAATCAAAAAATTTTTTTTAACAGGACGTTTACAAATCCAAAAATTGTTTCGTGTTTTCAATTTAAAAATTATGATTTGTGTTTAAAATAATATTTCATAATTTTTAATTGTTCTTCGAATGTAATATATATACATAAATAACTTCGATCATATTGCTATATATATATATTGGCAATTGTACGCTTCTCATGAGTTTAGAATTCGGTTTGAATTTTTATGTACAATTGTTAGTCACGATTGCCAAAATTAACACATTTCCCTGTACAAGATTTGTGCTTAACATTTAATTTGTCATGATTTTTTTTTTAATTTTCTTTGAAGAAAGTATTTTAATTTGTCTGTTTAATAATCAAAACGATGAGAGAAAATTATTTATGAATAATTAACAATTATTATTTATCATTTAAGCTTGAACCTATACTTATTTACTATTTTCATTAGTTGGCAACAGTTTTTGAATACCTGTTTAGCGGGAAATTCAAGGGAAAAAAATATAAATTTAAATGTTATCATTTTCCGAGCAGTGCCAGACCAAGCATATCGTAATTTTTAATATTATTATCGTGTTGGAATGGTAAAATTGTCACGAAAAATCTTCACAACGTAAATACAATATTATTTAGTTTATCCTGAAAAAATTTACTTTTTCTGCCCATAACGGTTTTTGTAAATTTTAACGGCGAAATTTCTGAGCAAAGTGAAAATTTTTATTACCTGATGTGTTCCTACTCCGGAACCCAATAAAAATGGTTTGGTTCGCTTCATTTCAATGCTCATCCGTCTCTTTTTCCTTTCTTCGATCACTTTATGGGTAATGGCCGCCTTCGTCATGGAGTCCCCTTTCTGATGAGCCAAAATCATAGATATCATATACTTTTTCTGAAATGATCAATAATTAAACAATAAGAATTTTTGCTGCGGAAGAAATGAAAGAAGTAAATAATGTCAATATATCTATAATTTGAAAACAAGAAAAAATAAAATAAAAATAGTGTTAATCAGAGTACACAAAGACACATTGTGCAATATCATTATTTCAATAAAAATCATATTATATTGTTAAATGAATGCTTAATTTCAACAAAACATATATGTAACACATATACTCTTTTAACTAAATTTGTTTATTTAAAAACATATAAATTTAGGAATTATAGGAAATCAGTCTAATATTAATTTTTTTGTCAGATTACTATTTCAAACTAAGACAAATCTAAGAAAAGCAATGTCTAACTGCTGGATAATTGCATAATTATAGTTTTCACAAAAAAAAATTAAATTTTGCTACATCTCAAAATAAACAGAATTCAAATTTTTAATTTTATTTTTGATACATTAATCAATAGTTAATATTCCTAAGATCTCATTTTTTTTACACTTTATATAAATGAAAAAGAGAATTTTTTCTAAGATTTTTATTACATATGTTTATGTAAATATTTTATATTACATTAATTAAGTGTGACAAAAGAATTTAATTTTTCATGCAATAACAGTAAATGTGTAATTTATAATTTCTTTCAAATTTTTGAAATTTTTTTTACCTAAAAATTTTTATGATATTAAAGTTTTTAAAAAATAATAATTTTTGTATGTATATATGTGTGCAAAATAACTTCACTACAGTAAATTTGTGAAAAACCGATTTACAAAAACAAATAATAGGAATTCATTTTAATTTATTTTTTGCTGTCATTGCCTATTGTACAATCACAAAGAATAAAATTTAAAATTATCAGATAGGTTTTCAATTTTATTTTTAATTCTTTTTTTTTCATTTTACCTTTATATTGGCTGGCAGTCTCAGCAGAATGGATATTTTACGTAATTCGTGGTATGATATTTGGCTTAGCTCGCGATACGAATACATTTTCTTTTCCATACCTGACCGTTATCTATCACATGGCGAAACGCACTTAAAATTTGTCGCGGAAAGGAAAAGGCTGCAACTTGAGAGAGAAAAAAAAAATTTCACACTTGTTGATCTGTGACAATTTCAAAACATTCGGCATGTTCGGATTCGTTGAGCGACGCAGGCTCCGATCGGAAAACTGTTAACTCCCGTTCTCGTTGACGCGTGATGAAACCGGAAAGAAAAAATTCCGATTTCTTCCCCCCCTTCTCGCAAGCAAAATTTTCTTCGTTTTCAGGTGAATAAATCTCTCTCTCGCTCTCTCTCTCTCTCTCTCCACGAACAACGAAGTGTCGTCGTAATTTCTCGCGAGCGAAGTACAAAAATTTCAAAATTTGTCAAATCTGAACGTGACCCCTGCCGCAAACTAAATTCACCGATTTCGCTCGGGAAGGGAGCGAAAAACGAAACGCCGAATTTTTTTAATAAAAAAAAAAAGAAAGAAAGAAAAAGAGAAAAAGAAAAAACCCAAAACAAAAATTTGCAACTCGCTATTTACATCATCAATAACAAATTATCGAGCTCGTTAACGCGGAAAAAAAGATTATTGTGCATGTTATGTGTATAGGATTCGGTTTGAGTTAAAATTAGTAATAAAAAACAACTTAGCGCGTTGTGATAATTTGCAGCTAATTACCGTTTGACATCAACGAAGAAAATTAAACGCTTAGCTTATGGGATGTGGAAACGACGGTTTGTTTCATCCTGCGAAAGACAAAAAAAAATCTTGTGCTGCTTCTTTAAGACGTTTCGCTTATTTTTAAACATACAAATTATGTGAGAAAAAAAACGTCGTTCGCGTCACGTGCAGGCTAAGCATAGGCGACACTCCTAACGACCATAGAGTGGTTGGTTTCGGGGCGAAAACCTGCAAAAGGAAGCGGAATTCTCTCGCCTTTTTTTTTTTTTTTTTTTTTTCTGTACGAGTTCAACTCTTTTTGAGGGCCGAATCGAGGTTTGGAAAAAAAAGAAAATGTCACGAAGGGCACAAAGGCCGCTCGCATTTTATCGTTTGATGCAGTCGCGTTCGTTGCAGTTCAAAAAAATGAAAGGGTCCCGACGCGAGTTGTGAAAGCGGATGTTGAACGTTTTTAAGTGTACGATTCGGTTATTCTTCGACGTCTTCAATGGCCGTCATCATTCAAAGCTTAATTTTCTCGTTTATGAAGATTTAAGGGGAGGGAAATGTGCGAATCCGAGATTCTTGGTTCGCCTCAAAGTTTAATATTACTGCAGTGTGTTGAATTATAGTGAAATCCGCGCCGGTGTCTTCCAATATTTTTTCCTTACGATGGATCAGACTGCGCAGAAAAATACGTTAAAAATTACTGCATATATGTATGACCTTATACATTGGAACGTTAAATTTACAACAACAAAAGTTAATAAAAGTGAAATTTTATCTTTAATCTATTACCAGATCGGCAAATAAAGGAAATCAGTGGACAAAACTATGAAATAAACCGTTACTATTGAAAATAAGTAATGAAAGTGAGCTACAACATAAAGGTATGGTATCCGTACGTACATTAATAACTTTCAACTGGACGCCTTGGTGCTTTTGATTCGAATCTTTATCACAATAAGAATTCTGACTTGTTTAAATATTACTAATTGTAAATACTTGATGTAGTAATTATATGAATTTCTTTACCTGTATCATTTCCTGTGGGTTTATAATAAGAATTAATCCTCCACGTCCCTTCACCGATAAATATTATCTGGCATTATTGATTTTCATAAGAAAATTTATGTACGGTGAGCCAAAATAAAATTCTATAATGCTTAATCGCCGGTTAATTTTGCTGTTACAAAATACTTTTACTGAAATCCATTGCATCCGGGGTATGTTTTAATGAACAGCGTAATTTAGGATAAAATAATTTTTCGCAAGGTACAAACGAACTCCCGCTCGGCATGCGAGCGGCTTTTTTAAGCGCGATTAAAAGGCGTTGAAAATTTCGGCATTTTATAATGGGGATTTACGAGTTTTTGGGGCCTTTTAATCCGTTTTTGGACGATCAAAAGATCGGAATTTCGAGCAGGCACCGGAAATTGACCGTTGAGCCGGGATTTGTTGAATAATTTTTCCGGCTTCTCATCATTTCCGCGTGGTTTTTTTTTTTACTCCCTGTCGTCGGGTCGAGTTAATTTAAGAAACGGCAGGATAAAATCGCGTATGGAACCGGGGAATTGAAAACAATTTCGAGGGCGGCCTCCCAGTTAACCTCATCCGAATCGAGTTAGCTTCGCGGAAGAGCTGCATGTGCTACCCGGGTCTACAGTTGCAGAGAGAAGCAGTGGTGCCAATCGGAGTGTGGAAAGCGGGGTAGAAGAGAAAGAAAAGGGGAGGGAAGGGAGAGAGAGAGAGATGGACTCAATCCCGACGAGATGCGCTCAACAGTTGATGCCTAGATCGCGAGCGGTTCGAGTGATGCTTTGGCCGGGGCTTTTTCTTCATCCGTTCACGCAAATCTGAAATTTTTTTCTTTCATATATTTTCATTTTACCGATAATAAAAAACAACTTTTTTCAACGAAAAATGTAATGCTTTTTTTTCTCCATTTAATTGCTAAATTCCATTTATTAATGCGAAATTGTTGAATCAGCGGTTAGTCATTTGCGGGTGCTCTTCATCGAAAAGTGTAACATTTGTAATTATAATTTAATCCTTTAATATATAAATATATATACATAAAATGTTTTATTCTATGTAATCATACAGAAAAATACAGAAACAGTAAACAAACTAAGACTGCAATGTGTCGCGTGAAATTTAAGCTATTCTACCTACCTTAAAACGCCAGATACTGTATTTCATAAAAGACAAAAAAAAACTAACATTACCCAAATGTTGATTAATCTTCTTTAATAAAAATAAATATATTAACATTAACATATATTAAAAATAAATATATATATATATAAATAATGGCAGTACATAAAATTTATCGATAATTTATACGTAAAACATCAGAGTTAATATGTCAATGATAATTTATTAATCATGTTGATTTTGTTTATATTTAATTTTTATTTTCTCTGTCTATATTTCATTAACATACACTATTCTAAATTTCGAATTAATTTTATCGCATAATGCTTGGAAAATTTAATGCAAATTGTATATCGTATAATATTTTTAGAAAATATTAAAAACATTTTTGATACGAGCTTTTATGTTTTATATTTTTATATAAAAATGCTTTTAACATGTAACGATAATATTTTAACGAATGGAACTGTATAAATTATAAATCTTATAAAATATTATTTTTTGATACTTACATTTGCATACTGAGATGTATAATTTTGTATATAAAATATATATCAAAGCTTTTGAATTTGAAACGGAATACTTGCAGAATATCGAATAACTCAGTACTGTTTATATATACATTAAATAATATATATATATATGGTAATAACAATATTCTAGAATTTAAATTATATGAAAACCATTTTAAATATTAGTAATTTTGTTTAATGAAATTTTTAATTGCTGAATTTATTGCCCGAAACATTAAAAACAATCCGCTATAATTAGGGGTAATATACATAGGTTTACTCGACATAAATAATTTAGAACATTATTAATCACCTAATTTTCGCATCATTAAAAATAATTATATTTTCTATATAAAATGTCTAAGGACACCTATTCCTCTATAATCTGATCAAATTATTCTCTTAATTCTTTGAGGAGGAATTAATTAATGATATATTAAAAGAGTGCACAAGATATTAATAATATAGCTAAATATATAAGATTTTTTTCTTTAATTGTTAATATGTATATGTTTGATATATATTAAGACATTATCACTTATATTTAACATGATTTTTATTATTTACCCACTCAGTTGTATCATAACTGTAATTTTATTTTAGCAAATTTTCTAATCATTATGATTATAATATACATTATCTGGAATCTGTACCATATTTTTTTTCTAGTTTATAAATTTTAAAATTGAGTATGGAGTTTCTTTATTACCGATAAATGGAAGGTTAACCTGCCATTAAAATCGATTTTATATTTAAAAAAACCATGAAAATGTAGTCATGTACAGAGCGAAATATAGTTAGAGGCAAATAAGCAATTTCCTTAACAGCTTTTATTGCTCTTGCTGAATATTTAATTTCAGAAGACACTTCATCCAGTAGCTTTTCGAGTTAATAAATTCTTATTACAGCCGAAAAATTATTTTATGTTAATATTTATACATTTACTACTTGATATATTCTTTTTCTTCATTCATTTCTTTTCGATGGAATTGTTAACACCCTAATCACTCACAGTTTCTCTTCTTAATCTCAAAATTTCACATAAAAATTATCCTTATTCGTAAGATAATACCTGCAAAATTTATGTAACACGATAAAAACTTTAGCAGTTAATAATGATTCATTAACTAAAAGGCAGAAGCTTTTAAGTATTTTTATCAAGGTTAAAACCTTTCTCGACTCTAACGCATTTTATGTGAACTGTTTTAAGGAAATTGTCTAAGCTCATTAAAATTTGAAAAAAAAAAATTAATGTAGAATGTTAATATTATAGAAATCTTATTTTCACGCATATATATGATTTCTACTCCAAATACCATTACGTCAAAACAATGAAAATTTTATTGGAATATATTTGGAAATACTGGAATAAATGTTATTAATCCTTCATATTCTAAAACTAAATACGATCCCATAAATTTTTAACATGTACTTATGGAAATTAATTCTTTTTTGTCCGGAAAAGAAAATGAATTATTTAATTTCTGAAGCGGCTAATATTTCTACTTTTTTAGTCGTAAATTAATCAAACAGCATTCATAATTTCGAAATGAATAACGGATAATATTTCTTACGTTCTTGATTTAGGTATTTTGATTCGCCGATATCGTCTTCTGATTTTATTTTATTATTATTGTTGTTGTTATTATTATTATTATTATTATTATTATTATTATTATTATTATTATTATTATTATTATTATTAAAATGCGTTTAAAGTCAAAAAGTGAGAAAACAAATGTAAAAACCAGCGTTTAATCCATCAATAATCCATTTTGTTAGAATTTATTTTTCCACCTCTTTTTTCTTTTTTTCCCCTTACAGTTCCTTTTACATTAGTTGTCACTTTCAAAAAAGCAAAATGAGAAAGAAAAAAAATTAGGCTCGTTAAATTATACAGTTTCAGTTTGTACCATTTAATGCATTTCTCAATGCTGACGATGTTTTTTAAGTGGCTTCAGTTAAGGAACAAAAGTTGCTAATAATAATAATAATAATAATAATAATAACAATAATAATTCAGTAATTTTTAGTCTTCCAAACGAATCTCGCATTTCACAAAAATATTTATTTATTTATTAAGCCGAGAGCATTGATTTTTAATTCAAATTTATATAAATTAAGGCAGAGAAAGGAATTATTAAGGTTGAAGGAATTCATGATCGGGAACAATATCTGTTAATAATAAAATGGGTTAAGAATTAGGGGTGAATTATTTCAGTAATTAGTATTTCAATGTTTATATAAAAGATTCGGTCGCATTTGAGTTAATTATGAAATTCTTTGTTAGGTATTTAACCATTATCAAATATGTAATTTGTATTTTATTTATTTAAATTTATTTCGTTCGAATTGGGTCCGCATTTAACGTTGTTTCAAAACCGCGGCATATCATTTACTTTGAAGGCTGCCGGTTGATTTTGGTTATTTCGATCCCCGTTCAACCCCCCCATCTTAAATTTACGAAATTAAGGGAAATTTTGTATTTTATTCGGCTAAAGGAGGGCCATGAAACGAATTTTGCGATCTTTTCCCGAAATTTCTTATTTGCGTTGATCTTTCCAGTGCTTTCCCCTTCGCAGTCTTGGCCCATGGCAATGTGTGGGCTCTTTACCGTATATGAATCGCACAAGCAAATTCGTTGATGATTTAAATTTTTTTCCCCTCACATCTCCGTTTTAATAAGTTTTCGAATCCAAAAATCCAGAAACTTGCAGATTTCGCGACAAAATTTTTGAGTTCATTTAATTAATTATTGATTTTCGATAAATTGAAAAATTTCGTACGCTCCAGATGCAGAGGTTGATCAAACCTCTGTCAAATTGCACTGCTTTTTTTTATATAAATATTGCTGATTTATATTCAAATTTGACTGTGTAGCCCCGCTGCCTTCGACTCAAGCCGAATGTGCATTCATCTGATGTTGCTGTTCATGTTGGTAACTGATGCAGTGGATTCGGACGAATGGATGCTGCCAGAGGAAAAATTTCTTGCATCTTAATTCCAAAACGGATCGCGACATTTTTCCGGAAACATTTCCGCACTGTTGTTAATTTTATTTTTATTAATTGCCTCTCATTCGACTTTTTCCGCCGCGGCACTTCTTGCGCAGGACTCCGTCGAACCCGGAGCATTATCCCGGGCAACCGGCAGACGAGAAGCTGTTTGCTTTTTGGTTCCGGACTCGCCCGGGATTCCGAACTCTCCCATTGCGGGTCGCCGGGGCCCCTTTCACCGGATAACTCGGTCCGATTTTTCCTGCGCTTCCTTACCAGGTTTTCGTCTTCGGTCCGAACCCGAGCCGCGGCCCGCGGGTTCGTTCGGATTTCCACCTTGTCGCCCAGCTTTTACTTTCCCCGAGGCAACGCTTTCCGATATCTCATCCGCCAAATTCGCAGTTTCTGTTCCGGTCGCCGGTTAGCAGGTCGCCAAGATGTCCGCATTAATTACAAATCCCATTTATTTTTTTTTTTTTCCGTGCCTTTCCCAGCTAAATTTCGCAAATATTTTCCTTGGCGCTAAAAACATTCGTTTCCCGTTGTTTTTACGTGTGAAATCATTCCTTTCAACTTCATTTCGTATGCATGGGAATGCACGATAAGATGAACGTCTCGCGGGCATCGGTTAGTTCTTTTTTTTTTTCGTTGCATGATATTCGGGTTTAATCTGCTGAACCATTTAACATCTGCTTTATTACTTTTAATATTTTCCTCCAAGCTCTCCACAGAGAAAAGAAGAAACTTTTGAACTGTAAAGTTTCATAAAAATGTCGTGACAAATATATTCATTTCAACTGTTTAATAAAGAAAATAACCTTAAGCATCATTATATTCTTCATATTCATCTCATCGGATTATAAGGAAATGTACATTTATATATATGTGTGCGTTTGTGTGTATGTATTGTTAAGCAGGCAAAAATAATTTGCAAACACTATTTCAATTTTTTTTTCTTTTATTTACCACAATAAATTTATTTTCACGTTTTCATACAATTCGGATTATATTAATTTTAGAGGAAAAAAAATTAAAACCTTCTCCAATTTTTTTTTGAATTTTATATATTTATATTTTTAATAATACATCAGAAAAGTTTTTTTAATAACTGTTTGATTTAAAATCTTTGATTATTAAAAAGGTTTTTTAAATGACGAATAAAATTATGATTTTCTTGTTTTAATTGAGTCGTTACACTTCGTTTTCACTTATTTTTTACATTTATTGTACCTTTATATTAACTCGTATATAATGAATTAGATAATTGCTTGATAGGATGATTTCTCATTTTACATATATACATACATATATTCACTCATCGAAAGTTAAAAGATTAATTTTTTGAAGTAATCATATCGTATCTTTTTTAGGCATGTGAAAATATAAAATTTTCAGATCATTTTTTTTACATTATTCAACACATTATGCGATATTTTGCAATATTTTTTTTATTGACCCAGAAATAAATCAGTAAAATAAGTTTTTCAACAAATAAAAAGAATAGGGAAGCAAAATTTAGATTTCGATCTTTTTTTACTGGTATCTAATAATTTGGATTCACAAAATCTCAATTTCTGCAAATATAACTTAACAGAAATTTCACAGTTAATGGCAATGGAGATGTTAATGATGCATCTTCATAAGTTCCATGCACATATTTAAAATATGCTATAACTTTGTAAGTTAAAGTTGCCAATTAACTTGTTGAATTTAATAAATTTTTTGATTTTTCACTTTAAAAATTATATATTGTAACCGGAAAAAAAAATTTGATCGAAATCTAAATTATATATGTATATATACAAATTCCAAACTTAATATCTCAATTGGACGATTTGAAAAACTGTTTTTATATCTCTAATATTAGACGATTTTCTAACTTGAATAAAAAGAATGAGCTTAAATTTTCCTAAAGTAAAAATATAACTTTACATAATTGTATGATATTATAATTACGAATGTTTATAATTTGGAAATTAATTATAGTGAAGAAAAAAAAAACTTTCCCAACTTAATTTTAAATCATATTTTTAATCATAATTGTACCTCTTGCTCACGTATTGGTTTCAAAATGAATTGTGAAAAATGGCATATATAATTAATTATGAAAATACATACAAGTAATTATTTAACATCACATATTATTTGACGTATGTGATTCTATGAAGTTTGATGAAAGTGAGAGTTCTGGCTTATTAATTACCATGTATACGTTTTAACAGGAAAATTGAAAAACTGAAATAATATCTATTATTTGATATGACTGAAGTTGTAAGTCTGATATAGTTTAAAATTAAATTGAATCTTATGGTTTTAAAGACATGTTTGGCAGTAAAAGCAAAAAAGGTAAGTGAATTTTGTGTTGCTTTGTATGTTGCACATTATCGAGTAATGATCTAACAAAATATTTATAATTATTATTATTATTATAAATATTAAAAAAAAAAATTAAATTCGAAAATAATTTTTTTCGTTCCGAATTTTATGTCCCAAAAAAATTTTTTTTCGATGGAAACATTTCAAATTTCCCTCATTCAATATGCAATTATTTCACTTTGAAAGATACGGAAATCCCGGGAAATTCAATAAACGAATTCGTAAAGGTTTGCGCCCCATCCCCTTAAGCTTTTCTCCTTTTCCGGTTCATATTTATAGATAATTTTTTTAAATACATTGGACACCGTTAAAGGTTTCCGGGGCTTAGTGCGGGAATATTATGGGATGTAACGAAGTCCGATGAAAAACCGGCAAAGAATCGCTCTGCTGGAGCGGACGGGGTTCGGGGAGAAGCCTACGCTTCCCGCCAGCGTATAAATCCGTCATTACCGAAGGCAGCAGCAGCAGCAGCAAACATCCCCTTGCGAACGGATTAGGGAAAAAGGCCGAGCATTAAAAATCAAATTCTTCTGCCGGTTCTTTTTCCCCGCAGAATGCATCGCGCACCGCGGAACTTGCATGGAGGATCGCGGGAACATCCCCGGCTAGCAAAAGTGGCATAAGAAAACCGTTTTTCTCCTTGTCCCACTTCCCTTCATTTGCCGGCATGGAAACATGCTTTTTCGATTTAATCTCGAAGCTTGAAAATGAAGTTTTATTTTTCATATTTTTTCTCATAATCCATTTCTAATTTATATGTATGCTTTGAGATGAAAAATATTCTTGTTTATTTTCCATGCCTTGGGAAAAAAAAGAAGAAAACCTCCAAGTTTCCGTTCTTTTACATTCGATTTTTATATTGTTTCTATTACGTGTGGAGAAAATATTAATTCGGTCTGCCCGAAGAGGTTATGTACGGAATTAACCGGTTCTGCAGACACGTTTTTCACCGTGCCAAAGGCTTTTTTTCTTAATATATTAATATGAACTTCATTGAAAGATAAAAACGTTTATTTCTTCGATTTTTATCAATAAAAATTGTATTATATCATCCAAGTTATTGCCAGTTTTTATTTTCATTTAATAAATTTCTTTTCTTTCCATTTTTCTCCAATTCATCCGAATCGAAAGTGCCCTTAACCTTTTTATTGTAGTTCTACGGCAGCCTTCACGTACAGTTTCGCTCCATTTCAATCCATGGTCGTTCGAGTTTTTCATTCTCGCCCAAATTCCGGTGGGTGCGACGAACAAATTTTTTTTTTTTTCCGTTTGCGAAGGGCTGTTGGATTTTCCTTACCCCAGTAAGTTTTGTATAATATATCAAACGTTCGCGTTGATTTTCATTTTGACCCAAAAAGGTTTGTTTGAATTTCCCTCCTCCACCCGCGGAAATTTTCTATTTCGAAAAATTCCTCCCCAGGAATTCGAAAATCCTCCAATTACGCACGTTAACATTCGAATGACCGATGCCTCATTAAAAAGGAGAATAAAAGCGCAGAGGGGAAGGGAAAAGAAAAACGTTTCGGAAAAAGATGATCGGGACCGTGGAGTCCCCGAGTTCCGTCCGGACAAACCTGGTTCCCGATCAGATCTGCCTTGTTCTGGAATCTTTTGCGTGTCCCGCCTGATTCAAATGGCACTCGCAAAAAGGATGACGGGTCCCCGTCGTCCATTGCGAGCAATGCTGTCGGGAGCCTTCGGCTTGCGCTGTCAAACGAATGGGGGCCAGCATTGTAGGGGTCACGAGTCGAAAATGTGCACCGAATCATATCCAGTCATCGAAGTCCGTAAAAATTTATATTTAGACAATAAAAAGATTATTCCAAACAATTTTGTTACTTTTACGTTGACCAATGAGTTTAATTTAAGTTAAATTGCCGTTTACGTCGTGCACGTAGACAATTATTACGGTTTTGAACTTTATTTTTACTATCCCGTCACAATTTAAAAATCTATTTTCGCATGAAAATTTAACTTTCAGTTCCTGGCAGCGACGTATTTTGTTTCGGTGTTCCGGCCAATGTTTGCTTTGCTAAATCGCTGCGGTTGTGGAAGCTCAAACTCTCTACCTGAGGATCGTTACAGGATGAAAACATTTCTTGAAATGGTTTACTGACGATTGTCAAATTTCATCTCTCAACATTTATCTTCTGAAACTATATTTTAGGGGCAATAAGGCTGATGAGGAAAATTAATTGCGCTCTTTTTTTTTTACGGCCTCGCGAAATGGCATAATCCACTTTCCTGCATGATCTTTATTTATTATTCGCTGGGAAAATTTTTGGCGGATCGAAATTTTTTTCGAATCAAGCCTTTAGAAAACTGTCCGCTCTAATTGGGATTTATTGAAATTAAAATTCAGGTAGCTGAAGTCAAGAGGAATGAACCGATTTTTGCTGCGCTCAGATGGCTTTCCCAATGGTTGGCAATAAAAGCTCCCTCTCCGTTCATGGGCATCCATTTCGAACATTTAGTAATGTAACTTTATAAATTATTTACATAATCCGGGACATTTCGTTTCAAATCGCCTTTCTACCTTTCGATAGCCAAAATGCGTGTGGCCCCCATCTAATGCGTTCCCTACCGGCAATGTGCTGCTTACTTTTCGCCACGCGACACTCTGCTGGTTGGAAAACTGCGGCCGTTCGACTAATGGAAACGTTTCCACGATGATAATTTTTTCGCGATTAAAAAAAAACCTCTCCGGACCTGGCTTCGACCACAAATCTCGGGTCTTCACCCGAGTGCACCATTAACGGCGAAGATTAAGGCTGTTAAGCTGCAATGGTGCATGCGAATCATTTTATTCTGTTTCACCAGCAAACCAGGTTTCCATTTTGGATCCGTTGACGATATTAACTCCGGAATTCGAACCGGCTAAAAATATTTTTCTAATTTCATTTCCTTTTCCGACGAACATTATAGTGATTGGTAACTTTCAATGACTGAAACGGAAACGGGATCCGTCAGCGTTCCGACATTCAAATTTCGCACGTGAAAACCGTTTGATTTCAAAACGCAATACTTATCAAACATATCAAGACAATTTGATTTTCTTCTTTCTATAATATAAATATAAAAAAAAAAAAAAAACCTGCCTCTGCTAATATTGTAAATGTTTCAGGGGGAAATGTATGTAATTATTGTTTCTAAGTTTTAACATGGTTTATAATGGAAAGACGATCAAGCCTTGTTTGAAAGCACGAGATGCTATAAAGTTAACAAATGTTTTTTCTTGTCAGGAATATGTATTTTTAATTCATTGATTGTATAAGACGCTTTCAGTTAATGTAATCGTAACACCGATTGCTATACGTATCGTATGAAGTGGAAAAATGTATCACATCATAAAGATCGCAAAAACAGCTTTATCAGAAACTGGTTTTTTTTTAATCTACACTTGTTTTTAATCTTAGCAGATTAATCGGGTATTCTAAATGATATATACTGAAAAAGTAACGAACGCCACGAAATTTTTAAACTTGTTTGCTTCACAATGTAGGATTTTGTATTCGTCGTCTTCGAGACGTAAAAGGGAAAATTGTCCCTGGAAAGTGTTTTTCCGTCTAATACCCGGCGGTATTTTAAGGGAGAGCACTTGTCAAATTCGGTGAATGCAGCATTTTCACAATCCATGCCGGGGGATTGATTGTGAAAATTGCTCCGAAAATGGTCCTGACTTTTTTCCCATCTGCTGCTGTGGGAATTCACTTTGCCGACAGGTTTCTTCAATCCCGTTATATCCGAGTCACGTTTTAACGCATTTCTTCGTGTTTGAAACAGTAGTAGTCTAGAATTATTTAATGATAGTGAAAACGAGAGCGGAGGGCTGCAATTTTCGTTTGAAAAAATTAAATAAGCTAAACGCGCATACGAATGTCGATGATTGTATTTCATATAAAATCCACGGAAGGGTTCTTGACGGATTGGACTATTTCATAGCATTGGGATGTGCCTGTGTCCCGGATTCCTATTTTTTATGTGAATTTTAAAATTTTTTCTTATCCGCTTGTATTACGAGATTTTTTCCGTTAATACTTTTGTGAACGGCAGGAGACGAGAATCCCCAGAGAAAAGTAGTGATGAAACGCAGTGCAAAACCCGCTCAAAAACGATTGTAACCAGAACGGATAACGTATCCAAGGGATTAAACGTATAAAGCTATGTCGGTTATGTTGAACGGGTGTTCGAATGCGTCACTTAACGTCGGAATCGCTTAAAAAAAGCAAAAACTTTTGACGTTTCGCACAGATCAAAAACCGTCAAAATTCTAAGTTAGTTTTATGATTCCGTATCAGCAATTCCTCTGTTACATATAATTTGCGGAATATATTACAAATTTTTAGTTTCATCTCACATTCGCTAAAAGGGCAACCGTTCGGCAGCCTTATAAAGAGAAAATTTTTTTTATTTTTTATTGATGAAAATTGCGGATGAGCGGATGAAACGCATTGTCACAATGGCGAGAAAGGGCCAAACAAATATTGCGGCGCATTCTCAATTTATTTTATCAGTTTTGTATCTCAGGCACAGCAGTCATAAATACACGTCTTGCGTTTATAAGGCTATTTATAAATCACCAAGAAATATTACAAACCAGAAGTTTTCCCATTAGATTTGTGTGTTTTTATTTATTTATATATTTATTTATTGTGATATTCTTGAAAATTTTTTTTCAAAGTCTTGAGTTTATAAAATTTTCTTAACCGTTCTTCTTTTTTTCAATTTTAAGTAAACTGTTCCCAATTTTTGATATATTATCTTCCATTTACCTCTGCGCTTTTTGGATAGCTTTTTTTTTCCCTGCATACGGCCATTATTCATGTCGTTTATGGCAGCTTCAAACTTTTTATTAAAACCGGCGCATTTTATTTTTAAATCCCGCTTTCCTTTTCACAGCCCCATCATTCCAGGCTTGTTCCTGCCAAGCCGAAAATAATTTTTTGCCCTAAATCGGCCAAAATAAATCTTCAAGGTTTAAATCACGTTTGTATTTTATTCTTTTAATTCAATATAATGTCATTAACGGGAATTCGCGATTTATTTCTGCCTTATAAAGTTAATTTAATTTAATTTAGTTTTTATTAAAATATTTTGGAGGCGAATTTCAGTTTCAGTATTTAAATTTAATATTTTTATTTCGAATAAATAGTAATAAGCAAAAATCGAAAATTTTAAACTAAGTGACTGTTCACATAATCGATGCGAATTAAAAGCATTTGACATGAAACTATTAAATTAGACTTTGGTCTGTTTTATTTTCACCTATATTTTATCAAATTTTTTTTATATTTATGTATTTAATTTAAAATTTTTCAAGAGTGAAATTAAATATATATATCCCAAGATAGTATCGTCATTTTTAATTTTTAATTTTGGGAAACTTAATATTTGAAGTTGAAATTTTTTTTATATAAACTGGATAATTAAATGTATAATATGCTCGAATCTCTTTATAAGTACAAATATTAATGCAAGTCTTAAAATTGCTTCTATAATTTCAGATAATCATTTAGATTATTTTTCGAAATTTAAAGGGCTTTGATAGATAAGGAATTTTATGTATTAATATTTTCTAAATTCATCCACTTGTTTTGTTTGAAGCGTTAACCGTAAAATACCGTGTTTGGTTACAGAGTACATAAGTGTAATTAACTTTATGATCGATGCGTCCCAAATGTACGTACAAGGATATAAAAGCAAATATATTTACATCAAGGATTGTTGGTTGAATGAGAAATTGCAGATTTAAGATCCTCGTAATCTCTACAGCGTCATTTTTTTTTTTTTTAGTCGACCATTGTAGATAAAACATATAAAATGTATATAATATATTTACAGATAATGTCTATCTCATAACAGATAATTATCAATAATAATCACGTACTAGATAATGTAGGAATTGCCTGGTGGACAGACGGTAAACTAATTGACCACATTTGTGTCAAAATGTTACGTGCATCTCGTACATTCAATTTCCCACATCTGAATGTTAATACTGTTTCGAAATAGATTAATGCTCCCGTACTGAAAGCTTTACCTAAATATGTGTATTTATTTATTTTTTTTTTCTTATTGTTTTAAACATTTTTGGAGTATTTTAAAATTTGTGGACATACCAAATCATGCTCTTGGATTCGGGTTGGGAAAGAAAATTCAGAGTGCATTTATTAAAAAAAAGTTGTTTGCTCTGTGTTTGTTAGGGTCTTCCATCGGTCGGGGGAAACGCGAAGGTTTTTGCGGTCGACGAAGCGCTTCGGAAATCACCGCAAAGGCAATATTTATCGTTCTGGGCTGCTGCCACGACCTTTTCTTTATTTTTTTGCAACCGCGAGACTCAAAAATAACGTGAAAGAAAATTGAGAAAGAGAAAAAGGTTTCACTTTCCTTTTGACAATGTGGTTCGCGAGTCGGGAAATCGGTTCACCTAGTCAAGTGTGAAAATTCATTTGCTTCTTCTATAGCGAATTTTCATTTTTTTTTCCTTTCTCATTTTCCTTTATAATGGATGAAACTCCCATTTTCATATTGCTCAGCAAAGAGTTTACCTTAATAATGGGAAGATTTCACGGTTTGAGTACTTCAGAACGACAGCGATAGTTTTTCTTTCCAGTCAACCCATTTTTTTTTTTTTTGTCGTCCCTTAAGAAAACTCAAGATTTCCGAGTCGCTTTTTACCAGAATAATTGGAAGATGTAAAATCCGTCAATTTCTTTCAAATGTTCACGTATGTTAAACCATTCGTGTCAGGTTATTCGAAGGCGAAGAATTTCGTTGATATGACACTTTTTTAAGGTTCGCTTATTATTATGGTTCGATATCTCTTTCTGCGTTACCTTCAGGCAAAGCTTAGCGTTTTTCCAAAAGAAAAATTTCTTTTATTTGAATTCTCATTGAAAAAAAAAATTTTCCTTTACAGCTGCAGGTCTATTTTCCATTCACATTTAGTTTTCCAAATATCTTATCTTTAAATCACGCTTTAGAAATGAAACCCCAATTACTGCACTGAACTTTTGGGCAAGCTTTATTTTTCATATGCTTCATTTTTACCTTATTCCCTTAGGCTAGAATTTTATTGTGGCCGTATGAGAAAATGATTTTCTTTAATGGAGGAGAATTTCCAAGATCGCACGGTTTAAATGTTCATGAATTTTTATTATCTTTAAAAATTTATATTCGTATGGTGTCCCACCTTCGGTTTGCTTTTATGCGCAGTTATCCGTGTACTCCTCCCGTTGGGAAAGAACTCTGTGCTTATCTTCCCATTGGATTGCATTTCTCTCGATGAGCAGTGTCTTAACTGCGCCTTAAACGCGGTTAAAGTAAGAAAAATTGTTGTAACAGCAGAGTTCTTGAAATGGAACCTTAAGATCCGGTGTTAAAAACTGGAATATATCTTTTATCGGAAATTTCGTTTAGGTTTGATGTGAAAAGTGATATTAATACAAATTGCTCAAATAACAGTTTCGGACTCTCGGTGTTAATAGCCACTTTCAGACAGTTAAATAAAAAAAAGAAAAAAAATCTCACTTTCGTTTATTAGGAGAAGCGAAAAAAATTTTCACTGGCTATCTGGGAAGTTACATAAAAACGGAAATGATTCGCAAATGAGGATGTCCAGAGATTGTGCCGGAGAACGATGCAAACTTATTCAGAAACCGAATCTTAATAAAAGATACAGGCAAGTATTTGACGTGAAAGAGGATGGAAATATGAAAATATTAACGAAAGCAAAAGGAGTGGTTCATCCATAAACAAAGCAAGATCTGGAGCATTCACTGACGGTTCACATATCCTGAATTCTGAATTGGAAAATGCCTCCAAAATGTACATTGCGAAATTCATTAAATTGTAAGGATAGTTAAAATTTTCGTCTTGTCTTTTTTAAACTAGAGTTTGCCAGGCATTTTAGGTAAACTAATAAATTTCTATGGGATTCTTGTAACTGTTTGCGATATATATTGCAAAATAAAATTAAAAGGCGAAACTAATAAAAAATGTTACCATTGAATTCAATTTAATGCATCATAATTAATATAGTCTTTTAATTTCTTAATGTTTTTTAAAACACTTTAATAATATTGTTTCATATTGTTATTACAATATATAAAATATTATTTTATTATTGTTTAATAATAGTTTAATAATATTAATTAAAATTGTTTTTTAAAATTTAATTCGGATAATATATTCTAAAGCAATAACACGTTTAATCTTCTTTACCTTCCTTTGTGAACGGTATATAGTCAAATTCGTATATATATATACAATCGTCGAAATTAAACAGACAATTTCAGTTTTTCAAATTTGATTTTTTTGGAAGAACCTAATACAACTCAATAAATGAAAATGCTTTTAAAGTAATAAATGTAATTTCTTACATGAAAATTAAAAATGCTTTGGAGGCTCATTTTGATTGTGCTACATATTTATTTATGTCACAAATTTTATGACATATAATCAGAAATTGTATTTAAGCAAGTCTTGGAAATGTTTGATTGCAAATCCCGAAAGTATTTTCTTTGAAATTGTTGAAACTTAGGATTCATCATTTTATTTTAAAAGTTAAAATTAATCTCTGTTTTGTGTACTTACCGTATTTCAAAGGCAAAGAATCCCACATTTCGCTTTTCACGATTTATTAAAGTTAAATTTCAGATCGAAAGACAATGAAATTAGTTTCTTACACGGATATTTAGTTTTGCCGAAGCGAGGAACATCGTAAACGCATTAGAGCTAATGTCAGAGTTAAAAATATTTCGATGTTCTCTCGGTATATTAACTGTATGAATTTTGATCCGATGGACGCATCACAATTTCCGGACCGATTTAGTTAAATGTACTAAGATTCTTGTCTTTTAATAGTTTTACGTTTGGCGTTGAATGATATGTGCAAAAATTGCGATTCCCCGTAAAGCTAAGTTTGTGTTAAAGTGAGAAATTAAACAATTGCGTAGCTTATTCAGTAGCCGATCGCAGTCAATCAAACTGCATCTGCATATACAGTTGAGAGAGAGCACGGATACAATTGTTATGCCTTTCTGTAAATGCGGTAACTGTCTGTAATTGTCTTTGCCTTAGCTCTTCATTCTTCATCCACTAAAGACAATGTGGAGTCTTTCGGTTAGTAATGGACTCAAGAGAGTCCATATTTTCCGCATGATAACCGAAAAAGGACTACTTTGTAAAATATTGTACAGAAATCGATTGTTATTAAGTTCGTTTATATCCGCAGTCGACTTTATACAATTAAAATCAATCATTTTTTTTTTCTGCTGTTTGATTAAAAATTTGTTGAATCTTTTCCTTTTTTTTTTAAGTCCTTTTCAAAAACTTGGGACAAAGCAAAAGATCTCAAAACTTGATATGACATTAGTTAGTTGCAGCCGTTTTCACAGCGATTTTCTTAACGAGCAGTTTTGCCGCTTATTCCTTTTTCTTAATTTGACGTTGACTAATTTTTCTGCCAGCCGAATAGGGAAAGATGACAGAATAATGACGTCACAATTCATGATACCATCCCCTTTCTTTTCCGCGTTCGAAAACAATCCAGCTCCAAGAGCGACACTTTTTTTTTTCCACGGCTCTTCATAACCGATTTCGTTCGCCTGAGCTGCATCTGAAACGTAAGGTAGAGAACAATAAAAAAAAAAAAAAAAAAAAAAGTGTCAAAATTTAAAAGATAAATTTAAATCCGGAGCTTCTTATTGCTCTGTCATTTGCGTGATTTCAGCAGCGATAAACCGGCAGGTTGGTTTTCTTTCTGTTTTTTTCCTTTCTCGATCTTGACACTTTTATCACTCTGATTATTCATTTCGCGCGCTGCACAACATCCAGTTATGAGGTTTTTATGGGGAGTGCAAGTCGCATATTCCATTGCGGAGCGAGCTTTTTGAATTTTCTGACCTTTTTTTTTTAAATTGCCTTCCTCATCCCGGTGAACATGCCTTCCGAACGTGAGCTCTTCGTCGTCGTTTCCAGCGATCGCTGCATGCGTTATGCATGAAAAATTGCACGTCCTCGTCATATATTTAATAATCCCTGCACCGATTTCATTAATTATAGAACGGGACCGCCCAGGCATTTAGCAAATCAACAATTTTCGTTCGTGAAAGATAAATAAATAAAAAGTGAACGTTTAATTTTGTATTTTCCCGACGAAAAAACCGGACGACGGCGCAGCCGATTGGCGAGAGCTCATCTCGTCGTTTTGTAAATTATACATCAATTACATTTCTGCATCTTTTTTTTCTGTAATATTGGTTTTTTTTTTTTCCTCGGTAAAACATTTGTACATACCCTTATTGACGAAAATGGATATGAAAACGAAATTTGTTTGACGGTTTAAAAAAAAAAAAAGAAAATTCGTAAAACTTACAGGCGTAGTGGATTGAGACAAAGAAACATCTATTATCATTGGGCCGGGAAATTTTATAATACGAATATGACAGTAATTAATGCCCGGTCTCCCCCGAAGGACCTAATGTATGTGAAGTTTCAAAAATTTTAAAATTCGCACGATTTGCTTCAGTTTGTTCAACCATTAAACCTCCGGCCTCCGTTCCTCTTTTACGTTAAATTTTATTCATAGAGAAATTCCTTCGGATTTTCAAATTTTATCGCCGCGCAATGTAAATTTTAATTTCTACGTACAGTGAAAATCTGGAAGATTTCAATTTTCATAGATAAAACTGCAAGCTTTGCAAAATAGTCAATTATATAATGATGAAAATGTACCATTAATATTTAATAATAATAATTTGCACTAATATAAATACTTATAATAATTTATATTAACATAAATACCATTAATATTTAATATCTGATAATGATAATTTAATTAGATTTAAATCCACGTATATTTATTTTCTTTAATAAATTTGTGAAAATTACTAAATTTAGTATACACTTTTTTTACATTAAAGTTAAAAATAAAACTTTAGAAATTGAAAAAAAGTATTTGAAAATACACTGGAAAACTTACTGAAATAAAGCTGCAACCAAAGTGAATGACAATTACAAATTTATATATATTTTTTTTTTTTTTTAAATGTGAAAAAAAGGAAATAATTATTTTCAAGATCTGTATGGTACTGATATCATTTAATTCAAAATATGGCAGTTTGAAATTAGGATCATAAATGTAAAAAAAATTTCCCTTTGTATAGTTTTCATTTATTTTTTAAAAGATTTTTTTCTACTTAATTTTACATGTAAAAATCACATTTAAAATTTAGTGACAAAATTAAAATTTTTATATAAATTTTTTGCAACTCAGCCATTAACTAAGAACATGGAAGTTTTATACAAATATGTATATTGTATGTTTTATCAGTTCAGACATGAATTTTTAATTTAGTCATACAATTTTTTGAATATTCGATTTTTTTTATAAAATTAAAAATTATTTTTATAAGACAGTAAACAAACTATTCACATAACCGTTAAAACGCTATTTATTCCGTATTTGTACTGCGAAACTGACATTCAGTAATTTGGAATGAAAAATTTTACACAAAAATATCTAATGTCGAAATGTTAGGGAATATATTAGTACGTATCATCGAGCTTTTCCTTTTTTACGTATATTTTGATTTTAACATCGGTGTACGATTTTTTCAAGGAAAGATTTATGTATTTATATCACGTGATATCCAAAAAATAAAAATGTCATTTAGAAAATGGATTTTTAATATAAATTTATGTAGAGCATTGTCAAAATTCTGCAAAGAGGTCGCGTTGCTTAAAGTTCGGTTATTCGGAAAATATTTACCGAAAACCCTGTTCAAAAGTTGCTTCTTATAACGCTTTCATAAATATTTACAGCTTTGGAATTTGCACTCAGATCGAACACTTCAAATGCCACAGCAAAATGTTTTGGAATTTTGTGAGAAGATATCGGAAAGATTAATCCGGTATAAATAATAGAAATGTTTCTATCGAGTCTTTCCTTCCACATTCCGCATCTCTCCGGCAGGAAAATTGGATGTTCATTACAATTACAGAATTTCATCATTACATTCCCATTGTCATTATATTGTTGAACATGCTTTTGTCAAACCCGAAGTTTTGAAGATGGTGAGTCAATCCTTTTCAACATCATTTTGATTTTTCGCACATTCAGGAACTTATACTTTTAATTCTGCCAAGTCGTTTCCGTCGTTTGTTCGGCTGCAGCCGAAAAGCTTATTGCTGCGAAAACGCACAGACTTTAAATACCCTGTCGGACTCCGAAAATAAACGAAACAGGTAAAAATTTGTATGTGGAAAGCTTAGAAAGAGGGAAACTTTTCCCATGCAATCTCTTCTCTGTGGGGTTAAACGTTAGACGGAATTTGAATACATAACTTGGCGAAACCGAAATATTTTATGCGAAAAATATAAAAGTTCCGATGCACTAAAAAAGTAAAAAAAAAAAACAAAGGTATGAAATGTAAAGCTATAGTTATGCAGAAAACTTCTGGAAAATGTTCTTAAGGATCTAGCTTCGTTGCCATGACAACCCGGATTTTCGCTATATACTTAAATGCCATCCAAACGACAGAACTGTGCATGTTATGAAATCAGGTTCTCTGTCGGGAATATAATGCGCTCTAATAGTTTATTCTAATGGAAACCATACGCTATACCCTTGGGTTATAATTTAAATGTTGTTATTATCAGTGGAAACTCTTTAAGGGAGTGCAGTGGAAAATTTTATTTTAATCTTTTTTTTTCCAGATTCATAATTTTCTTTACGTTAGTATTGCTTATTAATAATCATGGGAAACAGATGAAGTTTTGAAAACTTTTTATAAGACATCATTCCTTATTCATGTAAAAGAAGGTTTTTTTTTTTTTTTTTTTTAGCATTCTACAACGTCCGAGATCCGTGAAATCGCTTACCGATTGCGTGCATTAAATATTTCCGATATGTTGGAATCTTTCAGTAAAAACTATCGTTTTAGTGCGACACGATGATGGAAATTTGAAATTTAAAAGATTAGCTTGTGCAGATCTAAT
Organism: Ricinus marginatus; assembly: GCA_028565995.1. NCBI lineage: Eukaryota > Metazoa > Arthropoda > Insecta > Psocodea > Ricinidae > Ricinus > Ricinus marginatus. The sequence continues at coordinate 2,419,861 of JAOWBB010000012.1, forward strand.
CGTAAAATAAAATGAAAAAAATGAAAATTTCGACAAAGCTCCGTGAAGACGGCCAAAAGGCTTCTTCCAAGTCCACTCGGACATTTCGGATCGTTTGATGATGATTTCGTTTTCTGAAATTCTAAAATCCACGCGTGAATAAAAATGTGGGAGCTGCGGAAATTATCGAATTATGCTCGAGGTTTGGATGTAAAATAAGTAATAAAAAAAATTTATGGAAATTTTGCGGATGCATTAATTGAAAATTTTCCAGAGACGGTAATTGAATTTGAAAGCCGCCATGTTGGATTGCGTCGAGAGCAGTTGCTCGCTCGCGCATGCGCCGCAACGAAAATGCGAAAAACGAGTGCGTCGCCCGAAACGCCGGAGTTACCCGAGGAGAAAATCGCGAGACTATGGCGTCGCAATTGAAAGCGATCGCGCTTTAAGTTTCGAATGTTTTCATCAGGAATTTTATTGCGACTCGCAATTTGGTGACAGCAGAATCATAAATTTGTTCTTGATTCTATTGGGAACTTTTGCTTTGCCGTGCAGTAAAAAAAAAAAAAAAAAAAAAAAAAAAGGGATTTCACGGGTTTGAAATAAAGGCAATCCAAACTTCGTACATCACGCAAGATCGGGAATTAAAAAAATTTTTTCTGCATTTTGCGAAAGATTCCATTGTCTGTTTCCACAGCAATTTACATGTCATTGCCGAAGCCGCCGTCCCGCTGTCGCTGACCGTAATAAATCAATCACCGAGATTCCAATTTTAAAAGTGTAATATTCGGGAGGAGCTTTTAGAATTTTGCCGCTGTCACGCAAATGAATGTTTTTCGCGATATTTATGGATTTCAATAACTGGGCGGTTGCCTTGCGCGTACGATAAGTCAACCCATTAACTTCCGAAAATTTATGATTGTTACGACAAGGTATTAACACTCGAAATTTCTCACTTACACAACCCGCTTGACGTGCATCGGGGACGTGCGAAAATTAATTAACTTTGCCGGAACCAATTTTTGAAATTTTCCAAAAAACGCGCATCAATTTAAACGGATACCAAAAAAATCTCGGAGAGGCTTGTATTTCTCTTTGATTGTGTCGTCGGAAATGTCTGCGGATCTTTCAGAGGGGCAGATCGAAAGCAAAGAAAACTGTGACGGAAGGCGAAGAGGGTGCAATTAAAATAAATTGGTTTCCCATTTCGAGAGGGAGGCAAAGTGAACCGAAAAACATGTCGGGGGGGAAAATCCACTCCTGGATTCAGGTATCGGTTGAACGAAACGCGCCGTGCTCGTTTGGGAAGCGTTCAAATAAGCCGCGGAAGTTGCGATTCGATTAATTTCAAAAATCCGGGGGGGGGGGGGTCTCAGAAGTTTGAGCCCCGGCACATTTCTGCCTTCCTAAAAAGCCTCTTTGCGAATTCATTTCTCCTTTCCTTTCACCCTTTTCCACTTCCAAAACGTTTCTTTTGCTGCTGACATTCGCAGCAGAGGAAACCCATCTGCTCTCTCTCTCTCTCTTTTATGTGCCTGATATGGGTTAAATAACGTGTGTCTTTGTTTTTCTGCTCGCAACAACTGTCATTTTCCTTATTCCCAGCCTTATTGTTTCCCATTGTTTTTGCTTTTTTTTTTTTTCTCTCCGGCTTTTGCGAAGTCGTCGTTGCGGAATGAATGAATGAATTCGAGAACCTTTTTGAGAGATGGGATAATTAAAAGTGGGGAAAATCTCCGAAGCATTCAGCCGGAGGCCGAGCCGATCTTTTTCGCGTGATTGTTCCTTTCCTAACGTCAGCGGACAGTTTTCCTTTTTTTTTTTTTTTTTTTGGTCGGAAAACTTGCACCAACCGCCCTTAATTCCGATCCGACTCAATCCGGCAGTTAATTTTTCTCGAATTTTCCGAAGAGGAAAACCGCCCCAAACCCGAATGCGGTTTTTTCCCTTTCGCTCATCATATTCCCGCCGGTGTCAACTCCCGATGTATTTGCTGCGTGCGCGAAATGCAACTCAATTCCTTTCTGGATTTAAAAGCGCTCGATCGCGAGCTTGGCACGAGGCAAGCGCTCCGGAGGGTACCTCTTCAATACTTTTATCCCGCTTTTTGCAAAATATTCGGTTAAAGAAATGCCGAAACGCGAAATTATTTTTTCGACCGGAGCATCGCAGTGCCGCGGGGAGTCAAAGCACGCTCCAAAATTTATAAAATGCGGGAATTAAGAAATTGAAAAAAGGAGGAAGAAAGGAAAATAAAATTCCGATGCTGTTAAATCGGTGAAAGAACTGAATTTGATAAACGTAAAACCGAAAAAGGAGAAGTCACGGCGCAAAACGTTTCATTTTTACGCGGGCAAAATGCTTCGCAATCGTGAAATTTTTTCACCCCGTATTTGAACGCCTTTCTCGGCCTTGTTAAACGCGTCCGTCAAATATCGAAGGGTTTTTCGATTATTTCGAGATGATGTCGAGAGCCGACGCAATCGAGACCGGAAACGAGTCGAAAAGGAATTTAGTCGTAATTGGTGAAGGTGGCGGATGGACAGAAACCGACCTTCGGAAAGTTTAAGGCGATATAATTGACGAGAGGCAGATCTCCCGACATAGGGTTAGGTTAGATTTTTGTAACGTCGCGTGGACGGAACCGGCGATGCGGTGCGGGCGTCGGTTTTCAAACGTTTCGCTGACTTTCCGGCTGCCGGCGTCGCAAGTGGGCGACTCAAGGGCCTCGCTCGGCGGAGTCTGATCTGATTTTTAAGGTTCTGAGGATCGAGATTCAAATGGAAGCCGGGGCAAGTGCCTCGTTTCCCACGTTGCGGGAGAGTTTTGCCATTTCGGTTCCTTCGTGATGGGAAACGGAGGTTTTTTATTGATAAAAGCTTCGATTTTCGAGAGGAAAACGTCACGTTGGTAGAGTGCGAGGAAGCATTTCGAAAGAGTGGATCGGTCGCGGCGCGGTGAATGTTTCTTCCGTTCGAAGTGCGATTTCAATGAAAGCGCATGACGGAGGAAATGAACGACCCGCGGCGGAATATGATGAAAGTTCCTCGGTTAGGGACCCTGTCGATGAGACGGTTAGGGTGGTCGCTGTCTTCCGATTGAAATGGTTACTTCCGGCGGGCGTAGTTGCGGATGTGGCACGTTACAAAGGAAGAAGTCCAACTTCGCGGTCTTTGGCTCGGATCAATTCCAGAGCAGGTTGTTTCGACAGGCCCCTCGAAAAAATTGCCAGAGAGGATTCCCAACAGCCAACGCGACAGGGCAGTGCAGAAATTGCTTCGAACAATCAAAATAATTGCACCGGTTGTCGGGGAATAACTCGGAGGTCTGTGGAATGTTCGGCGGATCACTTTGGTCGACTGGGGGTACGACGACGAAGCCGATCGCAGTAATTGTCGGAACAGATTCTGGGCGGCAGGTACCAATAACGTTTCGGGAACTGTCGATGCGCGAGAAGGTAAAAAATGGGAAAGCGTTTCGGGTGCTTCGGCATCGCGGAAATCATGGGTTCGGAAAGGAAGGCAATCCGAGGTGAGTTTCCGGTTGGTGAAGGGCTTTCAGGTTGAAATTTCGAAAGAGAGTGTAGAGTGGCGTTTTCCGGAGATTTGGCGGCACGCGTCGAGAGTAAATGCAGACCGGAAACTCAGCATTTCGCTCGCGAAGCTTCAAGACGCCTTCATCAGCGGCAGGAATTAAGGTCGGCTGGATTCTCACACGGGGAAAGAAGAAAGCATGGGCTGTGCTGGGCGAGAACGCCGAATTTTGGGAGGTTCGAAGACTGCGGAGGTTTCTTCTGCCGACACGATTTCGACCTGCGTGGCATCACTTGAGCCGAAGGTTGCATTCGAAGCGCCTTTTTCCGACACTGTCAAGTGTCCAATGAGACGAGCTGCGTTTTCCGCACCGTTTCATCTTGGCGGGATGCAGTCTCCCAGCTCGATCACCCCGCGGCCCGCGTCAAAGATGGTCCGTCGCATTTGCGCCGCTTTGTCGTGGCAGTAAGCAAATTTTCCAACTCCGCCGGACTTGAGTGAACAACGCGTCGGCGTCTTCCGCATCTTCGATCGCGGAAAGCGAACTTTAGGAAATTATAAAGTCGCCTTCCCCGGTCCGGCGCAGTTCCAGCCTGGAAACCGGGAATGTTACCTGCTGCTTGACGCTCCCCCAACCTGCACGTATCCCAAAAAAAAAATGCAAGAGATGGAAGGGATTTACAGTTGAGCACTGCGCGCCGCAAATAAATGGCGCAAATCCTAAATAATTTGGTTTCCTTTATAATTTTGGATTAATTTACGGTAAACGTAATAAATTTCTCCCCAATGGGAAAATATTAAGAGAAAATAATTTACCGCAGTGAACGCTCTTTGGTTTCCTGACCTTTTCTCACAGGTGAAATATATTTAAGTGATTTTCAACTTTTAACCCTTTGCCGTTTCATTACCTTGAACTAAAGTTAACTCTTGGCCCTTTTCGCCCACAAATTTGTTTTCGCGTATTTCAAATTGTTTCCAGCAGGTACGGCGGTCTTTGCCATCCTGAGGATTTTCTTTTTTCCATCCGCTTAAATAACGGACTGGGGGCCGCAGGTCAAATCGGCGGCGCGCAAATCGCTCCTTCGACTTACGCCTCAACGCTCCCGACAGATTATGGGGGCGAGGGAAATATTTTTCCCCCTCGGAATTAGTTTCAACCCCTGACGGCTGTTTACCTTGCTCCTCCAACATTTGTTTAGAACCTTCATTTACGGGGCGAGCGGAAAAAAGGTTGGCTCGAAGACCTCGTCCGCGTTCGAAACACTGACCGAGGAAGATCAGGTATTGGACGAAACTAGGTCCGGCGGATAATTTGCCGGTGATTAGCCTTTTTCTAACGCTCCTTTCGGCTCTCGTGATAAAAGTTAGGCATCAGACCAAAGTCTGTCGCACAGAGAAATGCTGCTGCAGCGCTGTTCCACCAGATGGATGCCGAAGATATGTTAAAGTCGACACGCAGGAAGGGTTTTAAGTTACTCACCTTGCTCTCCCCGTGTGCAATATGTAAATTTTAATTTGCGACAGCAGATTGACAGTTTGAAAATAGTATTGTTGTCAGGCTGCGTCGGTATAAAACATTAATTTAATAGATTAGATTTCTCGTGTTTATCTGTTTTCGGATTGTGAATGTAAAGGTAAAAAAAAAAAAAAAAAAAAAGAAAAGAAAAGAAAAATTTTCAATTTCATCTCGTTTTCACATTTTTCCAATTTTACCTCTCAATTCTCATTTTCAGTTTTCCTTTCTTCCTCAGATCGGAGCTGTCCCTCCCTCTCCCCCCTCCCCTCCAAACCTTTTTCAATTTCTCCCAGTAAAAAACTGATTGCCAAACTTGGCTGACAAATTTCCCGGGTCCCGCTGCTGCATGCAGTTATTGCACGATCCCGGTGTTGGCTGCACGATGGCGCGTACTGCATCCGAAATGCCCGAAAGGTATCGAGCCGTTGTTTTTTTTTTCTTTCCCTCCCCGTTCCGGCGGAATTTTGAATTGTTTTCCGATGGCTCCCACGTCGACGAAAAAAAAAAAACAAAATTCCCGAGACGGGATCAAATTGGGATGTTGCAAAAAGCGAAAACATCATCAAAGCGAAATTTTTTTATTTTCTGGTCGTTAATACCACGGAATAAAAATGCCGAAAAACATTAATATTCTCTCATCCTGGAAAACAACTTGAATCGTTCCGAAAAAAAAAAAAAAAAAAGTTGGAGAATATTTTTTAATACTTAATGACGCACCCTCGGATTTTTAATCGCACGGCTAAAGGGTTAAACCAACCGAGCTCAGATCCCGACCTCCCCAATGTGATATCCTTGTTATGGAACAATCTAAGGCACCGATCCCGCAGCAGCTAAATAAACTTCGTACCCTCATACGCTGGAGTAATTTTACAAAACATCCACATAAACGAAGGGGGTAGTTCAAAAACTAATCGCTTAACACAAAGCAAATTTACGGCCGCAGACTGAGTTTAATTGTTTTAATTAAACTCCGTGAATGGCAATACCGTAGCCTTTTGCCCTTTTTCCTTTTTCCTTTTTTGCGAAACCCGGGGGTTTTCGCCCTCGCTATTTTCCACAGCCGAAGCTTCTTAATGACAGTTGTGAAAATTCCCGAAAGGAAAACCCGAACATTCCTGCCGGTGAACATATCCAACTGTCGTTTGACCGAATGTCCGCTTCCGTCATTTCATCACGCCGGTCTTCCAGAAAAATCCAGTCCGTTTCGGAACTACATATTTCCGGCGTTTGAAATTATTATTTTTCAAATGTTCCGAGTCCCGCAGAAGCGGAAACTCGCCTCTCCCAAATTTTTTGACGGATAAGAGCGACGCGGGAAAAGGCTGGAAAAATTGAACTTTTCCAGCAGGGTGGACAACGAACTCGGCCCGGTGCCGACTTTCGCCTTTCGCGTGCTGCCTGTCGAAGTATTCCGCCCTTAATTTTTTATTTTCCCTTCATTAGCTGCCGAAAGGAAATTAAGAATATCGGTTGGCTGGACTGACGGAAAAGCCCTTTTATTTAACCCCCGTTTAGATTGATTTTTCCCCCTCCAACGAGAAACGTCAATATTTTCTTTTTAACCCCCTGGCAGAAACTTCATATTTTCATATTTGCTTTTTAACTTTCATCAACAAAAGCTGAGGCATTCGATTGGGCCGCCTTTCTTTCTCACGTTGTGATTTATTATAAAGAGTCGCTGATGCAGAATGTTTTAGCCATAAAATGTATTTACACATGTGCTCGTATCAGTGTTGTTTTGTACCTTAAATAACGTCGAATAACATTTTCGCGTTACATGCGTGGACAGTTAGATCATCGCCGTCCGCTATGCAATACAAAGGAAAAGCTTAATAAAAAATGCACCTGATATATGATTTCTTTTCTTTTTTTAAATTACACGAGAGAGGAAAAAATTTTCATCTATAGGGCCCGGAAACAAAATATCAATTTCATCATATTTTAAATTCATAAAGCTTTATAAAGTCATATATTGAACCAGAATATAAAAGAAACGCATTAATGGAAAAATGGAGAATGGTAATTATGTTGAAAATATTTTGTTTGATCTACAATATACATTCGTACACTCTCGCATTCCATTCTTTCGCTTTTAATGACTGCAGCAATTTTTCTGAGTGTGTCATTTTTACAGACGAGTAAAAACAGAGCATTTTTTGTGGAAGGCTTTCGATTTCAGCACTTTTCAATTTTGCATCAAGCCCGTCGGTTGTACCTCAGGATCCAGATGTTGACATACTTCAGATTCCCGTTTCGATTTTTGACTGAAAAATGAAGCATATATATTACTATAATATATTATATATATATTACTATAATATATATATTACTATAATATATATATTACTATAAAATGCCTTCTACTGTCGTTCTTCAAGCATTTTCGGAAAATTCTCTGTTTTTTTCTCTTCCCGCCTCATCCCTTTGTACGGAATTCATTCTCTTAAAAAAAGAATTCTTCTTGAAGTAATGGAAAACGAATTCTTGCAGTGCAAAGATTTTTCGAGATTGGATAGTCTACATTTTATTTATTTAATATTTTTTCAGCGTTTGAGCCGTAGATCGGCAACCTTTTTCCGGACGGCGGGTCGAATCAAGCGGGGAAAATTTTCGGGGCCCGACGCGCGCGCCAATATCGTAACCTAATAACGAGGCTTTGGGAGGATTTTCCGGAAGCTGACCGAATAATTTCCATCTGTCAAGAAATTTCCCAGTGGGGCGGAATTTGCCTCGAAGCCCGCGAAGGTGCACCCTCCACGGTGGCGAGGAAGAAAAAGTCGTCGCAAATAACTGCGGGACGCGAGACTGCAGCAATTTAAATTTCGCTTAATTTACAAGTTCTTTTTTACGTGACGGAAAATTTTACTCGCGACATCTTAATTTCCATATAAATTAACCGATGGGGCTTTGTATTTTTCCTGTGGACCTTACCATTTTGATTTTCAAATTGCTGCCCGATTGTTCTTCCACTTCCCTCTTCACTATAATATAATTATGGAAATTTACGTATGAAATCAGGTCCCTTTCTTTCGGATTGTCATAACAGTTTAATTCCTTATTTGCCCAATTACATTCTTCCCTACAGGTCTCCATGATTAGAAATAATCTAAAGAAAAATAGAAAATTTTCTTATTATTTCTCTCACGTTTAAAGTATAAAAAAAAATCTCTTTAATGTATACAGATTGGAAACAAGTCGTCCATAGATTATACTAATTAGATATACAATATTTAAAAAACTATACGACATGAATTTATAACCGTTTACAAAATTTCTTAGCATTATATCTTAAGAAATAACTTTTTGCATGGTTTTTCGCCCTTTATTTTCTCACAGAAAGAAAAGAATTATCTTGCAGAAAGTCAAAGAAACAAGAAAAGTTTTTATATAGAAAACTGCTTCCTGTTTTTTCGCATGTAACATAAATTTTGTTTGAAACATAACTTAAGAAAAAAAGTTTTTTTCACTACTTTCCTTTTATTTATAATTATTCACTGAAAATTCGAGATATTCGCATGTATATGTACATATATATGTGTATATTCATTTAATGATGAAATTGAATTGTTGAGTAAAAATAAGAATTTTCAGTAACACTGAATTATAACATATTTTTTCTTTTCATTTAAAATGTATATCTATCGGCTGTTGAATAAGTTCATATCATATCGTCAGAAATAAATAATGTTAACATAAATGTTCATAAAATAGATGTATTTTTAAGCACAATTTTATTTACTTATCCGGATTCCATTTTAGACATTATTATAATTTAAACCCTCTACCCAAAAGAAAAATAAATATATATACATACCAATTTTAGTCAGTGTCAATAAAGTGAGGAAAACAATATGAAAAAATTTCGGAGGGCTTTCTTTAAATTTACTGTCTTATCTGAGAAAATATAAAAACATGAAAATGTAAAAAATTGGACAAATGTAAGGCAAATGTAAGGCTGTTCTGAATATGAAAGATTGAAAGATTGTGAAATTATAATTTTATTAATTATAAGTCGGAATTAATAATATGACTAATAATATGCTTCATAAAAAGTTTATACAAGTGCAAAATCATTACATGATGCTTCACAACGTCAACAATGATATAATGAAATTTAAAAGGGAGGCGAGCGGCGACAATCGGTGGCGAAAAGTTTGCCGCGCATTGTCGCAAATTAGTCGAGATTTCCGGGTGCAA
>JAOWBB010000012.1:2429185-2537437 GCA_028565995.1 Ricinus marginatus
AATTTTAAAAATATATTTAAATTTAATACCTGTATGAAATTTTTCATGAATCATTTACCTGATGTTATTTATAAGTTAATATCGTATTCTTATTTAAATTAACTTTAGATAATTTAGACAATCTTTGTAAAAGTAGATAAAGTAAACTTATATCCATTCTTCGGATCATTCATCAACTTTTTTTGACTATTTATATTCAAAGGTTTTATAGATCATAACATATTAATTATAAACAGTGACTTTTAAACAACGTTAAACATTTTAAATTACAATATTTTTGATACAGTAACGGTGAAACTACGACTTTATACTTGAGTTTATTATGATCGAATCAAATAAATTAAATATAGTGAGATACTTTTCCATATAATAAAGTGCATTTAAAGTTTTCTTTAAATATAGTATATAACATTTTTTTACTCGTGAATCAATCTTACCTTTATTTCCTCTGATTTAATTTTTAGCATCCTATCGAGTTGTTTCACTTCAGACATTTGTTCTTCAATGTTTTGGCTCTCCATTAATTTAGATGATTCGGATTCGATTTCCAGCCCTTGTTCACTCAGTTTCCCTATATTATAAATTTCGTTTTCGGATTCGAATTTTTCCAGTTCCTGCTCTAGTTTTTCAACGGATTTTTTGATTTCGGTTAATATGTTTTGACTTTCCGTTATTTCTTCCCAGCTCACTTCTTTTAATAAAAAGACATAATTGCATAATAACATTAACCGTCAAGCATATTCATAAGTTTTTCATGAAAGCTGCAATCGGAAACTGTCGCTTTTAAAGCCCAATTCCTGACTTAGTTTTGAGCGATGATTACAGCGTTCAACAAGCTAGGAGATGGCGTCGCCATCCCCATCAATAAAGTCATGCTCTTATATACCTACATAAAAAGCAATCTAATCATGTTTTTTTGAAAAAATTCGGTATTATTTATATTAATCTGTTTGATAAAATATTTATGATTTAAAGTCGACTATGAGTTTCACATTTGCTATGGATTTGTTTTTTAATATAATTTGAAGAAACAGCTTCCTGATATACACACTTCTCTTTAACTAATAGTCCAAATGATTAGAAATAAATCAAACCACCATTATTTCTCCAGTTGAATTAGGCATCTTGTATAGGTTTTATTTCATGATTATCGATTTCAATTTTTCCCACGACCATGACCCTAATGTATCCGATTCCCGCTAGTTTCACGATTTATCCAAGTAAACTATATTTATTAATAAATTTTTTGTGTTTCTGAATTTTGCCTTACATGCAGAGAGTTATGTACAATGTGTTACATACCAAACTAATAACGAAGAACATAATTATTGGCAATATAATATGTGATGATTGATATGTTAAACTGTAACTTTCTTTATGCTGGGTTAAAACAGGACTAAATCTTTCATGCCAATATAATTTGGTTGGGGCATCAAATCTAACTGCTTACACTTTTATTTTCTTAATAAGGATAAATAAATCTGAAGATATCCTAACTTTATCAAACTATTATTCTACATGTTTTTATCTCGAATAATAATAAAAATTGACCATTAGCGGTAAGGTAAATTTTGTCAAAAAGTTTTAATTAAAAGTATTTTTTAAATTTATTTTGGGCTGATTATATATAAAATTATGTTTATCTTTCTCGAGGATAAAGCTGCATCCATAAAGAAATTGTATTGCAAAATTTTATCTTGATAATATTTTATCGATTAAAACACAATTGCCGTTAGAATTATGACATATAATTTCCAAGCTCTAATTTTCGCCTAATTTTGATAAAGAGCCGATGTTGTAAGTATAAAATTTTTATGTTTATTAATTCCTATCACAAATATTCTCTTAAAATTTCTGTTTAAGCTCAAAAATTTATCTGTAATTTCGAGGAAAAAAATTTTTATCAGAAAAGTAAATGTTCAAATTATTATTTACTGAGTTTCTTAAAACTTTTAATTTAAATGTTTTTTACACTTTTGTTTAATTGAGTTGTATTTAAAAAACAATCCCAATTTCAAACCAATTTAAAATGTAGTATTAATAAATAAATCAGGATTAACAACAGTGAATGACCAAATTGCAATTTCATTTTCCTACAGTTTTTAGCATTATTTTAAGAATCTAATAATACGATTGTTTAAAATCATGAATTATATGTTTCTGATCATAAATAATATAAATATTTTTGCTTAATTACATTATTAACAAAAAAAATAAATAAATGGAATTTGAAGGGATGGAAAATGAATAATTTCATAGAGCTACAAAACAGTTATTTATTTTCTGTGCTGTCAAAACATATAAAAGTAATAAACTGTATAATTATCTCTCAAAATAAATATAATTATTTCTCCAAAGAGCATAAAGTCCAAAACAAGATTAAAAAAAGATTATTTCAATGCTACCTTAAACAATAGTCAACAAATACAATCAACAAATTAATTCTTAATATTTCTTCTTAAAGTTTCTTAAATAATACTGATTTTTGCCAAAATAGACAGAAATAAATTTCATACTTGCTACTTTTGGTTGAAAAAAACAAATTTAAGTTCCTTAATCAGCTGTCACAGCTTATTTTGTAGAACTTTAATCTTACAGTTACATTTACCTAAATTATCTATAAATAAATAACAAATATTTATTTTTTTGTAATGAAGAATACTTTAAACAATGCATACTTAAAAGTTAACTTTATTCTAAAATTATCTAAATCTACTAAATAAAATTTTTATCATAATATATTTTACTATAAAATGTAACTAAAACTGTTATAGTTTATGGAAAAATCTATTCTTAAATAAATAAAGGAATATGATTATTAATTTTCAGAAAATATGATTAATGTGAGAATAAGCTTGAACGGTTAAAAAAAAACAATGTGCACTCTGAAATTGACCTTAAAAAAAAACAAGAATCATTTGATATTCTAAATTCATATGAAGTTTAAAATCACTGAAATAAAAATAATTACTAAACATTGCTTGTCTGATTAGCTTCTGAGAGATCAACTCCAGGTAATTTTATACTTCCTCTTTTAGGTCTCCAAGAAATATCACTTTGATCAACAATATCCACATTATTTAAATCTGTGGCATTATTGTCCATAGATTTATCATTAAAATTAGTCAAATTCATTTTCAGTAAATGACCTTTTTCCTTCAAATCTAACTTCCTACCTTTTGAATTATATCTTCTTGATGAATGAGGTAATTTTTCTTCATCACTGCTTCCTTCTGTGTATAATTCCTCTTCTGATATCCAATGATCATCTTCATCCTAAAAAACGATCTCATCATTGTTAGAAAAAGCAATATGTTGTTCCTTTTAAAATCTGCAGTACAAGTAAATAACAAATTAAAATAATTTGTAAGTCCAAAAATTACCTGCTTCTTTAATCTTTGTACTTGTGGTTGTGATCCTTTGAAATTGACTGGAATTGTTAATTTTGAATCAACCATTTTCTGCTGTAGTTTTTATCAATCTAAAATTAAAATAGTTAAAGTTAGTAATAAAACTTTCTTTAATAAGTTTAAGGACTTTTAAACAAGCTTTTTTAACTGCTGAAATTTTTAAACTTCAATAAGATTTAATATTCTTTGTTTTAAATCAAGTCTAGACAAATTTCTTTTATAATATGACAGAATTCCATATTAATTTCAAAAGTATTAGTATAAAAAGCAGCATATCTCATCAAAGATCCGAAATAGTTTTTAATAATTTTTTGATTCAATATTGTCTAAGAAGTTCATATATTAAGTATGCCATAAACGATATGTTTATATATATACACACACACATATTAATTAATACTGTATATAATCTACAAATAATGTAATATTGCAATTACAAAAAGTCAAATGTTGTGTTCCCTCGAAAAAAGGAAAAGCTTTTTTCGCAAAATAATAAATTTGTTTTTAATTATGTTTATATAATTTGTAATTAATGCATGCTTACAAACAAAAAATTATTTTTTTAACGAATAATCATTTAATACACAAATGAATTCATTGAGATCAATTTGTTTACGAGTAAGATCGGTCATATGTTAATGACTTAAGTATTAAAATACTATTCCAAAGTGTTGGCTTTGGGCATGTGAATAAATTAGCTGTGCCCAACTAACTATGATTAATATGTTAAAATAAAAAATGATGATAATTTTCTCAAATAAACTATTAAACAGAAAACAAAAGCTCATTTAAATAAATATTTTCCTTTATATTCGATTTCGATAATTTTTCGATTGTCATGTCGAAGAATCGATTGTCAGTTCATTCTAAAATGGAAACTATGGTTGGAAAACAAGGTGTGCTTTTGGAGAACCTAAACTTCTGTAAGAAATATACCTGGAGGCTGCTTACATGTCGTGAAAGACCTAAAATGTCTGAAATAGATTACTTTTATAAGAACTCAGACAATTTGTGAGTATTTTTTTAAAATTATTGTCAAAATTTTTTCTCACATAAGCATAACTCAGCGGAAAAATTCTTTTTGACATTTAAGTTACCGTTATCACGAAAATAAAAAGTTTTAATGAAATTAATTTTCATATTGATCCATTTTGTATAATGAAGTAAAAAATATTATTGAAATTATATTTATTTTTTTTTAATTCTGTTTTTACGGCAAGTAATTTAAAATATTTACCTTCGCATTCTGTTTTACTTTTTTGATAATAAAGTTTATTCTTAAGAAAAGTTCGTTTTTTTGAGAATGATTCTTAAAGAAAATATTTAAAAATTATGGTTTGATATTTCTTGAGGATACTTCAAGAACCAAAAAATTAATATCAATTTTAATTGATTTTTATGTTAATCCTTCAGTCATTCAGACTTGTTAAGATTAATTATTATACAAATATTTAATGACTTATTTTTTCATATATCAGAAAATGATATAAATAAATTTCTAACCAAAAATCAAAGAACAATAATGATGTTATGCTGCTAGGTAGAAGGACAAATAAATTATGAAGTAACATAAAATCATTTCATACAAGTTTTATTAACTAGAATATTGTTCTATAAATTCATTTTTTTAGATATGTATGAATTTTTAATAAATAAATAAAATATATTGCATTACTCTGATAAAAGATAAAAATAAAAGTCCATAGACATTTAATTAACTTTTAACTTAAAATCAATTTTTTTGTAAAAAAGATTTTGTATAACTATTGTTATACAAATCTATAATTCTTGTTATATAATATTATAATAATATATAATATATATAACAAAAAAGGTGTTAGATTTTTTTAACAGCCTTGAATTGTATTAATTTTAATTATTTAAATAATTTATTTTTATTTAATCTGTTTTAACTATGGAATTAAATTAAATTTTAAAACATTTTTTGTTATAGGACTGTTTTTTCATATATATATATATATATATATATAAGTAAAACTAATTATATTATTCAAAAATAACTTTTTTCATAATTTAAAATTATTCATCTTATGCTTTTCTGCTCCTTTTGCAAATACATTAAAAGTAGTTTCTCTCACCTTTTAAAATGCAAAAAAAAATTTTTTTTGCTCTTAGTGACATTTATGAATTTTGCTTTAAAGTGATTTATTGATGCATAGAAGTAATACAATTTACATTTACAATGCTTTTCAACTTTATTTATTATTAGTTATTTCTTATGTAGAAATAGAATTAACTTGAATCAAATTTCAATTGAAAATTTTGCTGAATAAATGATAGACAAGGTAGTTCAAGTTCACTCACCTGTGCACTGAGTCCTATAGATATATATATATAATCATTTGTTGCATATTTTTTAATGTTTGTGTATTAAAGGTTTTTGAATGCACAGAAAATATGATTTTATTTCTTTATTGGTTTGTTATATTTTAAGTGTATTAATCTAGTCACTGATTTAAATCGATTTCTTTATGAATGTTGAGTTTTACTTGTTTCAAAGTTTTCTTCAAGATTAATAATTCTTTAAATTCTATTTCTCATTATTCGAAAAATGGAGCAAAATTCGAAATATTATCGAGCAAATCCTATTTATTACTGAATAGTAATAAAATTTTATTTTAAAACTCAAGAAATTACTTCTGTTGTCATGATCTCAATCTATTCGAAAATTTTGTTGATTATAAACAAGTTATTGAACTTTCCACTAAGGGAAAATAAAGTTGAAAAATATAAATCGTTTTTTTCGTTTTCAGAAATATAATGTGTTCTTGGAATAAATTTGGTTTATTATTATATATATATGTAACTATTATTTGAGTTACGTATGAATTTTGTTATGTTACTGTTTGAAATAAATGTTGGTTATTAATAAAAAGTTGTTAAGAGAAAGGAAGTTTTATTCATTAATTTATAGTGGTGCAATGGATTTACATAAAATTTATTGATATAGGTCCGGATCTTATTCGAAACGTTACTTAAGAAATTATAGATTATTTTAACTTTAATTTTTTTGTTTCACATGTTTAACTTATTATAAGATTTATTTATGATGTATGTTTTAAAAAATCCGCTTCTTTGCATAAAGAATGAGAAGAAGCATTTCTCCCTATGATCTTTCGATGGATTTAATAACGGGATTTATTAGGGGCAATATACCGACGTTGAACTTAAACGCCGGTCGTAAAATTACAGCTTACCTTCTTTTCGTGTTTGAAACTTCAAGAAGGTAAATGGAGTCTTATTTTAAAATTGTAATAATTATTTCGAATATTATTAAGAAATTTTAAGCAGAATAATCGTAAAAACTTCACATTTCTAAATTATTATTCGTCAATCGCGATTTAATTTCGTTCAATAATAATAATAATAATAATAATTTGTACGTATATTTTTTATTTCATAATTTTATTATAAAAGAACTCGTAAAAAATTTCAGGCTCGTACAAAATTTTATTAGGAGTTATGTTTTCAAAATATTTATACATAACAAATTAATCTTGCTTATGTTATTATGCTTATAATAATTCATAAAAAATAATATCTTAATAACATTCACTTTTACTTCTTGTCTTTTAATATTTAAAAGAACTATAAGTTTTCGAAGATGTATGTAATTTATAAAGTAATGACTATGTTTTTCAATTTTTAAAATTGTAATATGGTTTTACTTATTTAGTTCAAGGTTCTGAACAACTTTTTTGTGCATTTCTCTCTGGTCGTCAGCACTTATTGTACTTATTAAGCTATAGTTATTTTATATTTCCGTTAGCTGCTGAAATGCAAATGTTTATTCTGGAATGATAGTTTGATATTCTCCGCTTTTAACCAGAAGAAATTTTCAGTCCATGATTTACGTATCTGATTAGTGTAAATGATTTGATTCAAATTTATAACGTAATGGTTTTGTAAAATATAATTTAAGAAATTTAAATAATTAGCATAGTGATTTATTTATTATTAATGTTATTTTTAAAAATTTATGAAGTATAATATGATTAGAATTTAAATGAAATTAAGTTTTTTTTTCGTTTGAAGACATTTAGTATTTTAGTTTTCAGTGTTTACCCCAGAATCGTATGAAGATATCTTTTTGCTAATTCCATTGATTATCAGATCTAATAAACTTTTAAAGCCGGTTTAATGTAAAGGAATTGTTAGATGAAAATATTGACGCCATAAAAGATGTATTGTCTATGATTATTCAGCATTAATATTACCGTCGCTTGCGACCTTCACAATGGGAATAATTCTCACACCCAAAACTAATAATAGTTGCCATTCATCGTTAAATAGTAATATGATTAATAACTAATTAGAAATAGCAATTTTAATTTACAAATAATTAAGAGTGCCTAAGCTGATATTACTCATTTATAATTCGGATGGATAAAATAAAGAGATAAAACTCGATTTATTCTTCATATTAAAGGAAATTCATGAAGTTTAGAATAATATGTGTTGTCTTAGAAGAGAAATATTGTGAACTATATACGATGACAGAGGTTCGAGTATTCATGACCTGCTAAAAACTATGTTGCTCATTATGATTTCGAAATTACATTTACACCTCAATTACATTCTTCTAATTTATCTTGTGTTATTCTTGTCGCACAGTGATGTTTGATTTTGTTTGTTCCTGCATTCTCTTGCTCACACTTAAAAACTTAAGATTTTGGCTAACGAATTTTAAAAAAACTCTTCACATCGGCCTTAGATATTTTTTATTTTTCTAACTTATAATATTTATTTTGAATTTTTAATATTTTTTTAAAAATGAAATGTAATATCCTTCTGAAAGAGAAATGATTGTGTTTATGAATGTCATAAAACGTAAAATTATAAACGGGGTATTGAACGTTTAACATTATTTTGAGAAAATTTTTTTATGGCCGGAAAATGTTTATTAGTAACAGAATCATTCATCAGGTTAGTTTTTTATATGTTAATTTTGTATATAACTATAGAAATTATTTGTCATGAAATCCAATATTTAGATTAAGACATTTATTTAAACTGTATTAAAAATTCATTTTAAAATTGAATACAAATATTATTTGCTCATTATATATTCATTTATTTCATAAAAATTGCTTTACTCTGATTGGTATGCCCTACCTAGAGCTTAACTTTAAACTAAAATATTATTTATTCATTAATGTGCTCTTTAGTTTTTGAAGTATTACAGTACGGGAAAGAAATTTTTTGCATCTTAATAAGCATCACCAAAAAAATCAACATTTATTGAAGTACCGAATTTTTTCTTCAACACTCAAATTCAGAAAATTTCTACTATATAAAAATTATTATAAGGAAAATAATTAATTTTTTTCAGAAAACGAAGAAACGACGTCAATACAAGTTTATTTATGTAGAGAATAAAACAGAGATTATTACAGTTTATATTATTACAAAGACATAAAATGGCAGTAAAGTTGGTTTACATCAGGCAGTAAGACTTTACTTGATAATGAGATGTTAAAACTAGTAAGAAATTGAAAGAAGACTTTTTTTTCTATCTGATTTTAGCAATATTTTAAGAGTTTTTTACACTCTGCTTTGAAAACTGAAGGATTTGCTCCGAAATTTTATTATGTAATTGGTTTTATTTGTTTTATAAATTAAACATGTAAGATCCTCATTAATTTTTTAAGATTTATGAATAGATTATTTTGCTAGTGAGTATTTAAATGAAGATAAGTAAACTCAAGGATAAAGCCACACAAAATATTCAAGACAAAGCTATCTGATGCCATGTGATATGTATATTAGTACATTTCTGATAAACAATATTGTATAGTGTACAATAGTAATTTTCTTCTCCTTAAATTTATCATTACTTATAATATGTGAAACGATGACTGATTCATACTATTTGAAAAGTAACATTTATATTATATATAACGTTTTTGCTTAATTTTTTTAAATCATCATTTATAATAAGTATCATATTGTGTTTAAGTTTAGTAAATATTATGTTATTAAGTTCAAAAATTTCATATAAATTTATTTATTGAAATATTTTTTTGAATAATTTGCACCTCAAATTGAATATATTATTAAAATTTTCGACTTGTAAAAAATTAGTAGCTTATTAAATCTACAAATTAAATAAATCAAGATATTCAGTTGCAATAATTAAAAACGAATCAATAATATTTTTTTCATGTCATTTCAGTTTATAGAAAGAAAGTGCAATATTTCTTGACAATCAATCTTCCAGTTTAAACAATGGCATTCATTTGGGCCGATTATTTAGTCTGCGCCTTTCTGCTTCTTATATCTTCAGCTGTTGGAGTGTATTACAGATTCACTGGCGACAAGCAGCGTACTAATAAGGTGTTTTTTTATTACATTAATGATATTACAAATATCGAGATTATGTATTCTATTGCGTCCCAAATTGGACAGAATAAAAGAATAATATACACTTTAACAGTTAATATGTAAAATCACATGAAATAAAATTTCTTTTTAAGGAATATTTATTAGCTAACAAAAGTGCAAATATATGGACAGTAGCGTTCAGTTTAATGGCCACATTTATGTCTTCCATAACATTATTAGGAGTTGCATCCGAAAATTATATTTTCGGAACTCATTTTGTGATAATAAATTTGTCATATGGAGTGTTTACTCCAGTAGCAGCATACCTGTATTTGCCAGTTTTTTATAAATTGCAAAGCACAAGCGTTTATGAAGTAAGTAATTAAGTTAAGTTAGATTATCTATGATTTCTTTGTACTTAGAAATAATATGCAGTCATTCGTATTTAAAAATTAATAGAATGTTATATTATTTATAATACAAGTTATTATATATACATTAGAGTAATGCGTTGAATGGAATATGCATTTGCATGCTATTATGTAATTTTTGCTTACGATCTTATAATGTGTGTCTAAATCTTATCACGATTTTATTCGTTACCATTTAAATTTTTACTATCAATGTACAAAATTTTTCGGTTCACTTTGTTTTTATCGGTTTTTAGAAAGATTATTATATAATTGAATAACATTTTTATTTCAAGAATAATAAAAAAAAAGTTTTTTTATTGTTTTTAAATGGCAGTTTTTGATATTCTACAATTCTAAGAATTAATGAATTAATCAAACTGTATGTAGAGGTAAAAATACAAATTTTATGATTTAAAATCTTTTTCTTTTTTATTTATAATATTTTCAGTAAGTAATTTTAGCAGAAATAATTTTCGAATTTAACATATTTTTATTTTGCATTTTGACATAAATAAATTTATTCTTCATAGTGCTTAATTTTTAAGAATTTTTTCTCTTTTTTGAATTGTCTCTTCATTTTTTCTTTTAGTACTTAGAGAGGAGGTTTGGCACGGTTACTAGATTATTGGCTTCAATAGCATTTTCTATGCAAATGATATTATATATGGGAATTGTTGTTTATGCACCCGCAATTGCTTTAAAAACTCTTACCAAAATCGATCAAATTACTGCAGTATTCATTATTGGAGGAGTTTGTACCTTTTACGCTACTTTAGGGGGTATGAAAGCTGTTCTTATGACCGATTTGATTCAGGTAGATAATATTATTCCGTTAAACTAACAATAATATTATACAACGATGGTTATCATTATGTACTTAGAAAATAAAAGGAAATTATTGAAATGAAAAGTAATTCAGTTTGTATGTTTGAGTTCATCAAACAAACGAAGCTAATGATCTAAAAGGTGAAAAATATAACATCTTTTATATTTTAATTTTTTTTTGCATTTGTACTTGATTGACAATTTTATTAAGTTAAATTTAAAATTGATGATTATTGAATTGTACGAGATAAATTTTGTAATTACATTAATTAATTTATTATCTTCATTTCAGTCGTTTTTGATGTTTGCTGCCGTAATTTGTGTTGTTGCTACTGCGGTCGCATCAGTAGGATTTGAAGGTATTTGGGAGGCTGCCGATAGAGGACAACGTTTGGATTTTTTTAATTTCAGTATAGATCCCGTTGAAAGGCACACTTGGTTCAGTTGTATTATAGGAGGAGGTTTAACTTTCTTATCACTTTATGCTGTAAATCAAGCACAAGTTCAAAGATATTTGAGTGTGAAGTAAGTTTTAAAAGAAAGTTAAGTAATTAAAAATTTATTTTTATTAACTGTTTCAAAATGAAAATCATTAATTTATTATTAAATAATTTTTATTTTTAATTGAAATTAGTTTTAATATTAGTGAAAGTTTATTTTAAGAGATAAAAAATTTTTATTTCTATACATAAGCAAATAATAATTTATAAGAAAACAGTATGTCACCATTAGTTTTGGCAGCAATATAACTTAAAAAGATATTTTAACTGCACTAAAATTAAGAACAATTTAGAAAAGTTTCGAAGAAAGTTATGTTGATAATATTAATAAATTGGATATTTATATTTCTGTTGTAATTAAAGAAGAATATTATCTTTTATTTAAACATTAAATTTATAAAATGTATTTTCTTTCGCTTTTAGAAATTTAAAATCAGCACAAAAATCTCTCTTTCTAAATTGGCCTATTCTTAGCTGTTTAAGTTTGATTACTTCGTTTTCTGGTCTGGCCATATTTTCAAAATATATATTGTGTGACCCTCTAATTACAAAGAGAATAGAAAAACCCGATCAATTAATGCCTCAATATGTATTGGATACAATGGGCGGTTATCCTGGAGTAAGCGGATTATTTGCAGCTGGTATATTCAGCGGTTCTCTGAGCACAGTATCAGGAGCCCTCAATTCTCTAGCGGCAGTTACAATTGAGGATTATTTAAAGGTAATTTTAGTTTTAAAATATATTGGATTAGCCAGTAACCCTGTACGGGTTTTCTTTTACATGTATCCATTGCGAGATATTTAGAATTCACATTAATGCAATTTACAGGTCATTACAAGTATTTAAAAATTTTACTATATCAATAGTCTTTCTAATCAGCTTTTATATCATTTTAATCTTAATATTAAGTCTAAATTTTTCAAGGATAATAAGTATTCAGACTTTCCTTATCCTTTATTTAGGATCTTTTTTCAGAGAATTTATCCTAATTGTTGAATATTTTAAAATATCGTCACGAATACTTTCTCATTCTTTCTTATTTTTTTTTACAACAATTCACGTTAAATATTGAAGATTTCTATTTTGATGTATTTCATTTGCTAATGTTCATTAAAGAAAGAAATATTTACGATTTGTACTTAAATGATGTGTATCTTATAGAATATGAATATGGAAAAGATGCATTAACAGTTACCTTAATATTGTATTAAATAATTAAATGTTTAATATAAAACAGTATTAAATTTTATTTAATTTTACTTTTGTAGCCTCTTATAAAACGTATTAAAGGTCATGGTATGGAGGAATCATTATCTGTAGTCTGGACCAAGGCTTTATGTTTTTTCTACGGCTTTTGTTGCCTGGCCGTTGCCTTTGCTGCTCAATATTTGGGAGGAGTCTTACAAACTTCCCTCACAGTTTTCGGTATAATCGGTGGACCATTACTAGGAGTATTTACTTTAGGAATGTTTTTCCCAGTTGCGAATCAAGTAGTGAGTACACATACATTTTTACTTTAGTTAATGTCTTCAGTCTCAATCTCTGGTAAATAATGATTTATAAAATGTATGAAAAAATGACATGTTGTGATGTTCTTTAAGTCAGTAGTCAAAAGCATTGCTTTAAGTCGACAATTATATTAAATACTATTTAAGGATAAAATTTTTTTGTTATATTAAATTTTCATGTATTCTGTGTTATTCCTGGTTTCAATTGTTAAAAAAATGTACATTTCGGGTAGTTTGTAGCAATGTTATATTAATTAATATAGATTCTTTTGGAATTTATATATATAGTATTAAAATCGGCACTATTTTATTTTCATTATTTAATTTTTTTTAATGAGTTTAATATTTACTAAAATATATTTGCAGGGTGCAACATGTAGCTTAATTTTTAGTGTAATATTCGGCTTATTTCTGGGTTTTGGGAATCCGAAACATCCTCAGCCAGTTTTGCCAACTTGGGCAACGGAACAAGATTGTAAACAATTTCCGGATGTTGTATGGAGTGATTCTTTTAAAAATACTACAACACCAGAGCGATCTTCAGGTAAGTTTTTATATTATGATATAATTAGTTATGAAAATGATAAAATACATAGAAAGAAGGATATAGAACTTTATGGGAGTTTGTTTAAGTAAATTCATTTACACGAAAAATAATTGCTTCAAGTATAAAAAATTTTTATTGTTTTAAAATAAATTAGATGAATCACTACAAATTTCAATTCTTAACAAATTATTTTTTCTAAAGCACTCGAACAACATTAATGAAAGAACATTAATGAAAGAATATTAAATCATACGTTTTACATGTATTTATTTTATTGAAGTCAAGCAAATTAGGACGGAAATTTTATTTAATTTTATAAATGCAATCCTTTTTTCAATTAAGTTTTCTCTCTATTGAAATACTGAGTATGTCTAAATCGAGTTAAATATCAGAAACAGAAGTTATAAGTAATAGTTATAGGACAATAACATGTAATTTGTTTCGTTTATATATGAAATTCAATTTATAAAATTTAAATCAGGTTCTGAAGTTTATTAGTGCGTAAAGTTAATATTATTGTAATTCAAATATCTTTTATGACAATTTTGAAAGTTATTTAAGTCCAGAATGATAAGAGGTATATGGAAATTTACTTTTATAAAAAAGTAACCAATTTGAACTTGTTGGACTATTTCGATATTAAATACGGTCATTTCAGTATTTTCCGACCCTTTGTTTTTTATTTACTCAGTAATTCGTCAAAAGTCTTGTCAAAATCTTAATCAGAAAAAATAACCTTATGGAGCTTGAATACATTTAAAAAGCTTGATTTTAATATTTTTAATTCCCCTCTGCAATTTTAATAATATTCGATTGTTGCATTTTTCATACAATCAATTCTGATCGATATATTTTATTTTAATTCTGTCAAAATTTTTAAGCGCACTATAATATTGTAAAGAAAAAAAATTCAAACCTCTAGCAATTACCGAAATGCATCAGTTAAATAAAGCTTTTTTCGATATCTTTATAGTCCAATGCATGGAAAAATTTTAATTTTTTTATATTATTAAAATTATATTCAAACGTATTTATAAATGTTTTATCATTATTATTTAAGATTACATATACATATATAGGATTTCGTATCAGTGGTACATTGTGCTCGGTCTTATTTCGGCTATAATTGTCGGTTTGGTGATCAGCGTAGTAGCAGCGAAATGCGGTTATGCTGTAGAGGAGCCTCATCCCGATTTGTTCACTCCATTTGTGGCTAATCGATTGCGGAAAAAAAGACAAACATTTTCTGATGTAAGTTAAAAACAGTATCATTTGTAAATTTCGGACATGAGGAAATTTAATCTCGAAGTGAATCCCATTTCTAAATATAGAGTTATTTCTCCTGTTTAGCACAATTTCGTTCCCTTTTCCAAACATTGACTCTTAACATGTTGCAAAGTTCATGAATATTTTTTTTTTACAATGCAACTATTAATTCATATTTATTTTCAAATTATCCATTTTTATTGAATAATTTATTTTTTCAAAACCTTTGTCTGTTTTATTCTCTCGGAAAATATTTGAATTTTTTAAATCATAATTTAAAAAATATTTCCTGCTCTTAACTGTAATGTAGCAAATAAGTTTTCTTTAAAGTTAAAAAATTATCTTCTTATGAATAATTTTATATTTTTCATATTATATTTTAATATAATGAAGTTCAAAATAATATTAATCTAATTTAATTCATCGATCTCTATCACGTTGGCTAATTCAATTTTTATTTACTCTGTTTCATTTTTTTCAGCGATTCTGCATTAAGTCACTTATTGTCTTCCTAAAATACTTTTATTTTAACTCTTTAATTGCCATATTTTTTTTCTTTTTCAAAACAATCTTGTGAAATTATGTTTATAGATAACAGAAATTGGAAATGCCGAAAAATCGACAGTCATCTTAAAGCGGGTTTCGCCTCAAAGAAGTGAAGAGCGTATTAAAACGATATCATAAGCACTTAAAATTCGCCAGTCGTCAGTTTAGTTAAACGCTAAGAATATAAATGAAGATAAAAGAAAGGCAAAAATTCTTAATATTGTCTCAAACATTTTTTCGTATTTCTTTCACGACAAGATAACAACAGCTGGAACGAAACTTCCAATTTTGGAGAAAAACTTGACATTAAGTCAAAAATGGAGATAACCAAGATAATATTATGAAACACTTATTATTTCAATTCGACGATTATTCGGGCAAAAATTCAATTTTAAAAAACAATTCTTAATTATTTAATTATAATTTTTTAAATCTTATTATTTGCTGTTTTAAAATTTTACATAAAGAATGTTTTATTTTGAATTTATTTTATGTTAAAAAGAAGCTTATTTCATTATAGCGGGTCTATATAATGTAAAGGAAAAAAAATATATAAAATTTAATAATGTAAACAAAGACTTAGATTTAAAGAGTATAGAAATTTCGTTAAGCATTCCTACAGTTTAGAGATTTGAAATATTTAATTCCTTCAAACTTAAATATTTATGGTATATTTAGAATAGATTTTCTCAATCTATCACATTGTTTTATTTTCGTAGATCTATAAAGTTATTATCTATAAAATTATTTTTATGAGAAAATAATGTATGCAAAATTATATTTATTAACGTACATATATTTTTGGCATTTCGTTTACATTTTATGTTATTTAAAAGTTTTACTCTGCATATATAAGATAATATATTGATTTTAATATGAATTTTTTTTAAATGAAAATACTTAAAATCTATTTTTAGGTTTCATGTATTCATTGTTTTCCCAAGGAGACAATCCTCTTTAGCATTTTGATAAGTAAAAGAAATTCTTTTTCAGCAATACTTAAAAAATCCAAGCTTTTGAATACGAATATATAAATGTCAACCACTTTTTTGAACTTAACAGCATTTTATAGAAATCAGTATTAAAAAAGCTGCCAATTAAATACGATTTTATGATCTCTGAATTGTAGTCAATTTAAAAATGTTGCAGAGTTAAAAAAATTCGGACATTTATTCAAGTCAGTAAGAGGCAACATTTATATGACATCAAATCTTATATATGAAAACAATGAAAGTTTGGGAAAACCGTTAGTGTGATTTTTTTTTTAAATAAAATAATTTATTTTTTCATTGAATGTTTTAAATGCAGAATCCTGATGTATTTTAAACTGAAGTTTTTTTAAAGATTTTCTCTATATGTCAGTAAGTGAGAATATAAAGGTATTACAATTCCAATATTAAGATCGAAACTGAAAGGGATAATCTTTGCATTATATTTTCTTTAAACCAGAGATTTTCATTTAATTTTATTTATTTTTTATTACCTGACAGACTTAATTACACTAAAAATGCACACTCTTATCCAAATAAAATTTAAAATAACTGACTGCATTTTTTTCATATATACAATGAAACAATAATTTTTTTTTGTTTTTATCAGTTTTCAAAAATTTTATAAATAGTAAAATTATTAGTTCACATACTTATACTTTTACTGTTCATTATATATTAATGTATACGTATGCAATGTAAACATTAATTTATTCTAAAACACTTCTCACTCATTCAATACAAATTTGTCCCAATTTGTTGAAAATTTAATTTATTGATAAACGATAATAGTTATAAAAATCAAATGAAAGATACTTTATAGGATTACCTTTAAAACTTAGTACAATTATTTAGAATCCGAATGACAAAGAATTAAACCCCCAATTAGAGCAATTAATGCTCTGTCTAGCCACGAGACAGGATTTAATGAAACAAGACCCCCTTCGTGGAAACCTAAGTGTCCTCCGTGGGCCAGGGTAACGAGTAACGATTTATCTCTTGAGTCTGTAAGTTAAAAAGTTTAAAAAAAAAAAAGTTAAAATGTTAAAAAATTTAAATTTTCTTTTATATCCTTAAATCATTACTTACTACAAAATTTTTCGACCGGTTCCAGCAAGTGTTCAGGGACCAACGGATCATCTCTAGCATTAATAAATATAATTGGATGTTTGATATTGGATAAGTAATTAACGCTGCTACTCCAATAATACATTTCTTCAACTGTTTTAAAATGATAAACTTTCCTGCAAAAAAATTTAATTCTAATTAATCTTATTTGATTATCGAATTTGAAGGTTAATTAAGAAATTCATTATTCAAGTATAATCTAGAGAACTAGGCTTTTAATTAGCGAAGTGATAATTAGATATGTGATTCCTATTAACACAAAAGTGCATTCGCTAATATCCTAAGGATTAACTTATTCTATTCAATGCAAGGAATCTAATTTAATTGATGCTTGAACAAAATTATGACTGAAAATTTCAGCCTTTTATTAATTTTATTCTTCTTTTGTGTAAATTTTAATTTTCTGCTAATGCTGTTCATTTACATTATATTCTTATAATGACTCTTCAATATTTCAAAATTAAAAATATCGACGAACTACTTTAATATCAACCTTTTTAAAGATTTTATTAATAACTTTGGTTAATAATTTTTTAATGTTCAATGTGGCGTTTTTTCTTTCTCATTCATTTAAAATTAGAATACATTTTCCATAAATTTTCGAAAATTTTAATACTTTTTCCCTAAATCTTAAGAAAAGATATAACGGTTTTAATGATCCAATAGCAATATCAACTTGAAAATATTTTTTTATTTCTTCGAAGAAATTTGATTTTAAATTCGAATAACTTCAACAAATAATTTGTTCAAATCTTGAATAGCGTCACATTACGCTTGTCACTTACAATACACATTGCATACCTGGTATAAGCGTCATCAAGTTCGGGGAGAGTGGCTGCTGAAATAATATCTCTCTCAACTAAGCCAAGTCGTTTTACACTATCTTCACTGAGTAAAATATATCTGTGTTTTAAAATGATGTTTTTGACAGCCTCGGTAATGACATATAAATATATTCTTCTGAAATTTTGCCAGTTGAGCAAACACTTTGTCGCCCTGCAACAAAAAAATAATTGTAATTTAAGGTGCACGGTAGTTTCCTAGTTATTGAAAAATTTTTTCATTCAATTCGTGTTGTAAAGTTGAATTTGTATTTGCGCAACTGATATCAAAATCCTCTGTTTAACTATCTAATCCTTAACCATATGCGTCATACTTGATAATAGTTCTTGATGATTAACAAAAAAAAATCGTTATTAGCACTATGAAAATGAAAATTCTCATAATAGAATCTTTACACAGGAAAAAATTTTTTGACAATCTTTTTTTTTGCATTTTGCCTAAATAAAAATGTTTTCTTACAGCTTAATTCTTAATTTGCTAATTTAGATAGATAATTTAAAACATATCATTTTCTATTAAAACTCTTTATATTCCTTATGTTAATTAAAATAGTTTTGAAATCACTGAAAATATACAACTCAACATTACAAAGGTATATATAATTATTTATAGCAACACAAAAAAATGTTTTCCCAATTTTCACATTAAATTCAATAATGGATTTATTTTCAGTTACATTTAGTCCTTATAGAATTAGCATTCACAATTTGAAAAAAATAGTTTAAATGAAGATTTATCTTCATCTTGTTTATTCCATAGATTATTTTGCCAATTAAATTAAATCATCAAATTCCAAATGTTTTTAATTACACAAAAAAATAACTAAATGAAGCAAGTATGCTAAACTACAGTTAACAAAATTGTTGACTAAAAATTATGGTGTTGTAATGTGGCATTAAAAAAAACAAAATAACAAAAAAATTATTTAAGAACTAGATAAAAACGAATTTATTATAAAAAATTATCACAATTAAATTTCTAAAAACTACAACCTAACAACTTAAATCATAAATTATTATTGTAATTATTATTGCAATTTACAAAATGCAATTTCAAAGACCTGATAATTCATACATTTACTTACTCAATGGCATTATATCCTTGACAAACTGAAACACCGGCTATTAAATTGCTAGGATGTTCTCTTTCTTCACCAAGATATTTTGTAACAAGATTACCACCAAGACTAAACCCAATTGCTACTACTTTTGTTGAGGGGTATTTTTTTATCAAATCAAGTAGCATCATATGAAAGTCATCAGTGTGACCTGTAAAGAATTGATTTGAGGAAACTATTTACTGAGTACTTTATTAATGTTAAGCCTTTTTTTTAATAAGAAAAAAATTTTTTGGGATAAAGCTTGAATTTAGGAACAAATAATCCACAAAAAAAAAATATTATTTCACTTACCATAAGAAAAAATCCTTGGAGATGTCAATGGAACACTTGAAAGAGCTCCTAAATGATTTAGCACAACACATCTGTAACCATGACATTGTGCATAATGCACAAAAGTTCGAATGTATACACTCTCAGATGTGTTCCCAATTCCAGGACAAATAGCTATTGTTATTTCATCTTAAAAAAAATTAGTACTAACTTTAATATGGAACAATCTTGATGGATTAAATAAATACAAAATAATGTCAATTATTACATACCATCAAAGAAAGTTAAGGGTTGATAAGTATCATATGTAAGTATGGAACCATCTGGCAAACCTAAAAATGTGCGATCTCCAATTGGCCAGGGACATTGCAAACGGCCTAAAATACTATGAAGAATGGTTTGCACATGGCCACTGAAGCCCCATAATCTAGGAGGAATATACCTAAAATTCAAATAAAATTTTTTTAAATATCTTCAATTGTGTCAAAAATTGAATTTTAATTTGAGGTTATGATATGATTTTAAAAATTGCATGATCTCCAGTGGTCAATACACCCACTAATTGTTTAAATTAGTTAATGAATGGTTTATTTAACAAATATTTTAAAAAAACATAAATTTAAATTTAAACAAATGTAAAAAAAATCGCTATTGCAAAAATATTCTTTCAACAAATGTGAATATATCTAGATGCAACACACATTTTTCATAAAATTGATTAAATATAAGTTTTCATTAACATTAAAAAGCAAATACTTAGCAACTTTGATATTGTAAATTTTTGGCATAATCTAATCATATTAGTTTTACACAATCACAATGGGTCACACTAACCAATAGTCATTATTCTCTCAACAGGCCAAGATTCAAAGATGGATTTAGAAATTTTTTATTAAAAAATATAAATTATCGTTTATAAAAATGAAATTAAGTTCCAAAAATAATTTTTCTCAATTCCATATTCAGTTTTAAAAAATTCATAAACATCGGAAGAGAACAAAGTACCAAAGCAGTAAAATATTACCCTTTTATAAATAGATTCTCTTATTCATTGTTCAAGATTTTTATAATTTAAAAAAAAAAGAATAATAATCATGAACTAAACTCTGTATACATAATTTCAAATGCAGGCGGGACGGGAAAAATCACAAGATAATATTTCAATTCATTAAATTCATATTCCATTCAATTTTTAGAATTATAAACTAAAAAGAATCAATTATAAGCAGTTACAAATCATACTCACGGTTCATTGAGGAGCGGCGCTATTTTGAGAATCGTTTCTAGGAATGATTTATCCTTGCATATGATACTCGGTTTTTGGGGCTGACTATTGACATTTAAAATGCGAAACAAAATGCATAGTATCACAGCCAAAAATGCTAAGAAAGCAGTAGACATTTTATGAAGTAAAATATCACAGGCATCTAATCATGCATAACCTCTTAAAGGAACCTAAAGCAAAAAAAAGCCACAATCACAGCCACTCCCATTGCAAGATACCACATCAACCATTTTTTTCTACAACAATAATCCGGTGTTGCCATATTTGTTTTTTGATTATTACATGCGTCAGTTAAGATTATTCCTTTCAAACTCGACATTTTGCGAAATAAATCGACCTAAAGTTTTAAATTATTATCTAATGAATCCTTAGTTATCATATCGGAACTGTTATATCAGATTTTTAACTTATTTAAATAATATATTTGGTCATACATCCAATGTTAATTTATACTTTGGACTAAGAAATTTTCGTGTTCGAACTTTGAGCGAGTGACAAACTTGCCTTTCGATTCGGTTTTAATTTTTTTAAGTTGTGTGACTTATATCGGTATTATTTATGCGTTTGATTGATATTGCGGATTCTTCGAATAAAAGTTCTAATTTCGCGTCTTGTTCTTTAAATAGAAAGATGGCTTAATAATTTCGATTTGAACTTTTGAAGTACTGGACGATTGGTTCGATTCAGCAATGGTTGGTTCCATTGGTTCGGTTGGTTGGTTCCATTCATGAGATGGAGGAGAGAAAATTAAAACAATTGAAAATCATAATTTTCAAAATTTCGATTTTAAAAAATATTATTTCATAACATTTATAAATTTAGCGAAGAATCATTTAGTCTTTTTCTAATTAAAGGAGACACTTTTATCAGTAAAGACATTATGTGACTGGAAAGCTATTACAATATTTATGGAATATAATAAAAACTTAAATTATGTGAAGCAACAATTAGAAAAATTTTTCATTCTGTTCATTATTTTTGTTTGAATTACTTTCGATTTTTTAAGAAAAAGAAGTTTTCCATTGTTACATGAAACATCTGATTTAATAAGGTTTACTATATCTATATAAAAGCAATACAACTCGTTAACCCGCCTTTTATAACATATTACAATAAAAACATGTTTGATAAATAATTTTCCATAAAAAAATTGTAATGATTCCTCTTGTAAAAAACTCACGATTCCCAATGTATTAAATAATCTGTAATTGTTTAAAAATTTATTACATCTTTAAAGTATTTTTGTCACATTAAACTGATTTCAAGTTGGCAAGAAAGTGGAGCTTTTTCTGTTGAAAGAACGTGAATATTTCATAAACATAAATATATTTTTGAAAGCACAATTCTGATACAAAAGTACTTTTTTTTTCAAAAAGAATTGTAAAATAATGAAGATTCTTATTGAAGAAAAATGGATTATTGAACTCTATTGCCATTTTAAGTCACACGATTTTTTTTCATTTGCAAATATAATACAATCAAGGTTCCAATCAAAGAGGAAGTCCTCAATAACAAAAAAAAATTTTTTTTCTTTTTCAGACATTGTTGAATCACCAGTAAAAGATATTTCAAATTTTTAAATGCAATCTCTAAAATACAAAAAATATAATTTATTTGTTAATATTAATGAATTTGGAATCGATTTCTTGCATTAACCATGCATTACGTGAGGAAAATAATTGTTTCACATCCCAAATTGTTTTCTCTCTTTTTCCTTTTCAGTCGCTGATAATTTGCTTGACTTTTTATTTTGGAAATAACTTAAAAATAAACCCCATGTTATAAATTACTTATAATTGCATTCAGAACCGTTGACTTAAGAATCCGAAGCATACCAACCGTTGGCAACCTCATTTCATAGCACAATATTGTTTGCACAATGCTAACAGAAATCTTAGCGAGGACTTTCAGAAAAATTCTGCCATAGATAAAACATTTTAGCACATTCTTCTCAGCAAGGCTTGAGAAAATCCCTTGCCCACCTCTCTCATTTAACTGAACAATAATTACAGCGTGTTCAAAAGAGCTCTTTATGCGAAAAAAATTAATTCGGGGCTCTGCTTTTTGAGAAGACTTATAAGCGGCAGCAGTTGGTCACGAATGAAAACCGTAACTCTGTAAATAAACAATAATTTTTTATATAATTATTTCACTTGGCAGCGAAAATTATGTTAGTTTTAGAATGCGAAGTCTTTTATTTGCAAATATCCACATAACAGTTCAATTTACTCGTATTTGCCGGTGAGAAAAATTAAGCTGCATGCATCATGCCAACTGAGAACTGATGCATTCAGTCATGAATGCTATCAGTTTTATTATTCCTTTTTGATAATTCAACTATAACTGAAACAGTAATCATAATTCAATGTCATTTTTTTTTTAATGTAAAAAATTAGCGAAAATCCATTTTACATACCTTAACTGAAAATTTCATGAAACCTTTTATTCTGAAGCGACTGTAATATTTTTTTTGCATGTTTATCCATTTCATCAATCTTCAGATATTTTTAAAATGGACTATGCTGTTTTTTTAGTTTCCTTTAAACAAAAAAAAATAGATCATATAAATTTGTTGGCCATAATTTTTGTCCTTCAAATTAAATAAATATTATGGCAATTATTCCATTTAACGAAGTTCTAAACTTTAAAAATTAATATTTTTTTTTCAGTTTACGAAATTAATATTTTAAATAGATTAAAAAAGTGTTTAACTTAGCTCTTTTCTTGACTTCTTTATATTAGGAAAAGACTAAACAATTAAAACATATATATATATACACATAAATAAGTAACATTTTCAAGGCGAAATTGAATTTACAAAATGTAATTCTTTCAAAACGCATACCGTAGTTATTCATATTCATTTTAAATAATAATATATTTATATTCTTACGCTGATATTGATGGCGTGAACAATTCGGATAGCCGGGTGCACTGAAAAAAATTAAGCTTGGGTGTCACTAATGGTAATCTTCAATCCGAATTCTTTTTTTTGTACCTCTTTATTTCTTCCAATACAAATTCTGTATCATCTTCTTCTAAGGGATCTTCATAGACTTTATAAGGATTGTAAAATGCATTTTCATCAGGTTTAGAATTGTGGGATGCGAATGTCATCTGCAATTAAATTTTGTTTCAATTTGGTAAAGTTATTAGCTTAGTTGCTGTGATATAATTAAATACCTTTGATCATTTATGATTAGGGTATGATCTTGTCGGAAATAAAGTAAAGAAAATAGCTCTTGCATTTAAGAGAGCAAATAAGAGAATATATGATTTTCTATACGGAATTTACTCTCTTGCAGACTGAAGTACATTATTTAAGGTAAATCCTAATATGAAATCATGTAGACATCGGTCGCTTTTATTGTGTCGCACATAAAATATCAGTATAAACCATGTTTCTTGATAGATCTGTCCATGTATTGTCGCAAATGAGATGCATTCCAATGCTGCCGCATTTGTGATTCAATCCGCAGTATGCGGATGCGAAATGTTTTTTTTTTCACTATATTGCTTATTACAACGAAGATGAAATGTTAAACATCGTACCGCATTATACACTTGATAATTGGTTTTGATTCCTTGGCTGTGCTTCGAATGATTTACGTCTTGGCATTCACTGTCATCCGCTTTACAGCATCCTTCGCAATCCGAGCAAGCCAACTTGAAACATGGAATTGAAATGAGCAAAAGCGAGACGATTCTCAAAAAATATAAATAAAAAAAGAGGATATTCAGGAACGCTTCTACAACTCTGGAAAAGCATAAAAAATAAATAAATAAATAAATAAATGAGATTCTATTTGCATTGTAAAGATATTTTATCCCGAAGCAGTGACCGCGTATGAACTTACGTGAAATCGCAGAGTTATGCGTTTCAAATGACACATGCAAATATTGTCACTTTTTTTTCCTTGTAAAGGGCGATTAGTTTGATTCAAATTCGCATACATACCTAGGAACAACCTGAACTGCTCTACCAGATTCTGGATGAACCGGAAACCCGCATTCGTCGTATACCACTTCGTAACCGCATATGTCACGTTCGTAGTACTGACAGAGCGTTCTCGGGCCGACAATTACACCGATGCCGCAAACACCGAGTTTTCTCCAGAGGGAACCTAGAGCTGCTTTCATTATGCCTGCCGCGATGAAAATTTCAGTTTGTTCAAATGAAAATAATTCATTTGTATCTGTTCGATGAATTAAAGAATTTCCAAGACGGCAACCGCGAAACTTAACGATAAAGTCGAGAGCAAAGATTTACGGAAAACGATTGGGACGTTATTTGAGTTTACGTACCTAACAGCAGTAATCCAAGTAACATTGAAAGCAAAATTATTTTTAAATTCGCCTTGAAAGGCTCGGTGGCAGATCCAGACCAGGATGGTATCTTCCTTCGGGGTATTGGATCGAAATAGCCGGCATCGTTATATTCTTTTTTAGGCAGCGCCATGCAGGAAAGATCTTTGGCACTGTCGAAGCAGATGCACTTGCAAAAGAAGGCACATATGCATCTATCGTTTTTTTTTATGATTATATTCCTTTTCGCGATTTTTTTGTTTTCTTGATTCCAGATTTCAACTGAAAAATGGAGGAAAAACGTGAATGATTGTGGAACTTTCGCGAGGAATCCTTTTTCCGCAGAAGAGTGTAAGGGTAGGGGAGGAATAAGGACTTACCTGCGCAAGAAATTTGGCGCGAAGGCAAATTGGATAATTCGAGTTTGAAGTCGTGTCGCTGCTGTGGTGGTATCTGTACGAGTGATCCATCTAAGGGACACCAAGAAGGATCCGATTTTGGTGGACAATCTCCTAAACGTGGGCGAAATAAACCCGTTGTTAAACCCATGTTCATCACAGATAAAATGATGACTGTTTTTTTCGGAGACAAACTATTGATATATACTGTCGGTATTTGAGCATTTTCACTAAAATATGTAAGGCAAGAATTAATGCAATGAATTTTTTCATCCAAATAATCTATGGAAGAAATCATAACTCTTCGGCTTGAACAAAAACATTAACGATGACTTTGACGAATTAAGAAACATAACCGCGTTAAATCGGTGTTTTTATTAAAGAGAAAACCGATACACACCCCTTTCTGACTACAGCATTTCCATCAGCTCTCATTTCTATTTCCAGTACGGCCGTGTAATCTCCGTAATAATCCAGTGCCAGGAAATCTCCGGTGAGATTGGAATAGGATTTTATGCTGGTATTGGCAACGTTACCGTAGTTTTCAAGGAAGTATTTTCCTCTTTTTCCTCTTATTTTTGCCTCCTGAAAATATGCAAAATACATATGGAGCATAAAAGAAGAGCTTGAATGACAAATGGGAATTCGTTTCATAAAATTTTCAAAGGAAAATGAATATTTCAGACGTGAAGGATAGAATGGGATTTCGTTATTTTCTGTCTTATCGGTTCGGAAAACTCAAACGAGCTTGTTCAAGGCAATAAATATCAAAGAATGAAAAGCTGGAACCGTAGACCTTGCTTTCTTCGAGAGAAGCCCAGCAGGAAAGGGAAATACTTGGGTAAGATCCATGGTTTCAACGTATTCAAAAACCATCTCGCCCGAAAGGTACTTAAACCTTGTTTATTTATCTTTCGCTTTTAATGGTGGCAGTTCTGTCGCAGGTTCAATTGTACATTTGCCGTTGATCCTTAACAAAATCAAACATCGCGTTGTTTTTCTTCGCAACGTGCGAAATTTACTTTAAATACCGTGCATTTCATGCCGCTCGACATGGCATCCGACTCCTTACCAGGTCCTCCCTCCATAAATTTGTCGGGGAACGCTTCAGGCATTTTCCGGGCGGGCTTGAACACCGATCCGGCTGTCGGGCGAAGGCCTCGAAAGAGCTGCCGATCATGTTACATTCCCTGCCGGTTTCGGAAATTTCGCTTTTCTGCACCAAGAGATACTCGGACGGTCCCCCGGTGAACTGGAGATTTGAGAAAGGCAAACAAAAAGAGAAAAAAAAAAATTTTCTTTCGTTTTTAATTTTCAATTTCAGATGTTTCTCTTCCTAAAATCCTCTGTTCGCAC
The DNA here is from genome assembly GCA_028565995.1 of Ricinus marginatus. NCBI lineage: Eukaryota > Metazoa > Arthropoda > Insecta > Psocodea > Ricinidae > Ricinus > Ricinus marginatus. Next base: position 2,456,241 of record JAOWBB010000012.1, read on the forward strand.
CGAACACGGACCTCACCTCCGGATATAGGTTTGAATTTTTGTCGTTTGCCAAATGAGTGGGCACTAGAAGCCTTAGGTTTTCCGTGTCTATGTCTCCCTTGGCTTTAATTGGCCCTGTCGGAGTGTAGGTCATGGCAATGGTCGGAATACTGTCTTCCGCTTTCGGAAGGAACGTGCCCAGTCTGCAACATGAAACGAAATTAATGCGCCATAAGCGAATCTTTCAGTTGTGCGTTTTCGGGCGTTTAACTGTCGTGGGTCAAGTTCCGCTTTTTGGAAATTTCTCGTACCTGCAAATGAAATAAAAGGCACAAATGATACGTGCTGTGATTAAGCCTACAGAAACGAGGAAGATTATGGGAAAGAAGTAGAAAACCAATGAAAAGCAAGATTACTGTTGTAAGTGAAATTTTAATTATTTATTACTTTTATAAGAGTTTGAGCAATTTTTCCCGTAGTTATTCTTTTATTTATTGTTTTTCCTTCATATAAAGTTCCTTTATTTATCTGATGGTTTAATTAACTCAGCTCATGCTATTAAAGCCATTGATTATCAAAGATTATTTATTTTTATTATTTTAGATTATTATAGATTATCTGATGAATACAGTGATTTTATAAATATTGAAATTGCAAAATCTCGTTTGCTATGTATTTGATTCAGCTGTTTGAGGGCGGTAATAGATTAATTGTCGCCTTACGAATATGAGAAACATTTGATTTAATGCTTTTCTTTAATATTATACTTTAATGTTACAGTGTCCACAATTCCACCTTTCTATTTTTGTCTTGTCCACCAGATGAAGTAGCTCACCTGATCATGTAGCCCTTCGTGATCTCTCTCCATTTGCTGGTGCCGTCGAGAGAGATTTGTTTGTCGTACAGCTGAATTCCCACAAGATGTGACAGATCAGGCTTTTTAATTTTATAGACGCTGTACCACAAATCGCTGTACTCCATGCAGTGAGTGCTTTCGTGATAAATTTTCGTTCCTTGAACAGTGGTGGGCGACGGAGATACTTCCATGTTGTTCATACACTCCCGATCGCCTCTTTTCTGCCTTTTCTCCGCGCTGTCGCTCGTCTTCTCTTCCGAAGAGGCTCTGACGCATTTATTCGGCAAGTTCCTATACGACAGCATTAATCTTTCCTCCTCCGATTTTCCTTTTTCCGCTTTGGGTCCCTTGCTCGCCCTGTCGGATTTTTTATTTTGATTAATGTAGCGAACCATTAGCTTTGCAAAACTGTCGTTTGCATCCTCGAAATTTGCGTTGCCTTCCACTCTGGTTGAATCCCCGAGGGAATTTTCCATTTTCGAGATGATCGACGAGAGAGGCTCCGGTCCCTCGGACGTTCTATGCGTCCGTTTGCCTGAGCGGTAGGACTTTGACGTTCCGTCGACCGATCTTTTCACCCGGTTCCTGACGATTTGGGCATTTCCCAGTGTTAAAGCGTTTACGGCGCGGATTGATCTTAGATTCGTCGACGGCTCGGGGTAAAGCGAATCTTTCCTCCTCCTTCTGAGGTAGTCGAATTTTACGTTTTCGTTTCCTCCTTCGGGTGAAAAATTGTAAAAATACTTTTTGGGTTTCATTTCCGGGGCCCTCGAAATATTTTCGTCTTCGAATTTGAATATTTCCGGCTCCATGACTTTTCTTCCGTTCCCGAAAGCGTTTGTCTCGGGGTAACCTTTTCTTCGCTTTCTGTCTCTGCCGCTGTTGGAGTGCAATCGAAATTTCCGAAGAAGGTTCACATCCGTATCTCCATTCGGACCCGAGAACGCGCCATTTTGGGAATATCCCAATCCTTTTTTGCGTCCCGTTTTGGTGTCTAAAAATACACTTTGACTTCTTAACATGCATTTATTATTTTCCGGATAATCACGGACATAGCTGTATACCGATGGGCTGATAATAGTCCCCTTTCCGGTCGCGACAGCCTTCAGAGGATACTTAAAATTCATGTGGTTCATGCCATTCCAACTGATTGAATACCTTTGCTGTTGGTGATAAGGTTCGTTCCAAAAATTCTGATGTTTTTTCACGGATTGGGGTTTCGCATCAAAAAATCTTTGGTTTTCATGTTTTTCAATTTGATTCACATTCATTTCCCTGTTTCTATTTGAACCTTCACCGTGGAATTTAAGGGGCTGTCGGCCGCTGGAAAATTCGTTTTTGCTAATTGCGTGACGTGAATTTTCTAAATATGTCTCGTAGGGCATTTCCAATGATGCGTCAACATTTTTGCTAAGGGATTTGGATTTATCACGCCCGCTTTTCGGATTACAAAAAGTGTTTAGATTTCTTGATCCTAGATCTACGTTATATCTCCGATACTGGTTTTCTCCTCTGGGTATGAGAATTTCCACCAAATCGCTACTTTTGTCGCCGGTTCTCAAACCACTCTTTGAATGTAATTTGTCTTCGACTCCTGTTTTAAAAAAATTCTCAATTTTATATTCCCTATCCGAGAAGAAAGGTATCGTCTCGTATTTTTGCTCCGTTTCAGGTTCACCTTTAATCTGGTCGCCCATCTGTTTAAAATTATTTTTCTGTGAGATTTTGCCCCTTCCGTTTCCGTTTCCGAACAAATCTTTGGCCTTGCTCAGAAAATAATTTCCGTCCAGCGGCACGAAATGTTGTCTGTTCTTTTCGAAATAAAACCGATTTGTTTTGGATTTTCCTCCGCCATAATCCGGGTAAATTTTCCGTTGCTCAAACTTCATTTCTTCAATTTTTTCGGGATTATTATCCAGCATTCTGTCGTTGTTCTTGATCAAGTCCAATCTGAAGATGTTGCCATTTTCGACTCCCGCGCTCACCTTCCATTTGTCACCGAAGGATGTAGCGAGCTGAGAAAATTTGTTTTCGTTCTTCTCAACGGATTCCGATGCATCCTTGCCTTCGCTTCCGTCAGCAATGTCTGTGTCATCGCTTTTGTTCGCTTCCTCGTAGTCGCTAGGCTCGGGTGTTTCATTCGATTCAAACGGTTTCGAGGTGTCCGTCGAGGTGTTTGAAAGGCCTCCCGGACAGAGAGACGGTGGACACACGATTTTCTTGTCGTGAGCGAAAAAAAATTGCGGAATGCAACTGACGTTCGATGATTCTTCCATACGAAGCTCCGCATCGCGATTGCACTTGCCGATCGCTTGGGTCTCCCTTAATTCTGCAGGTATTACCTTGTTCTGCGGCAATTTTGAATTCGTTAGATACTGAAATGGAACACTGCTCTCTTCACGATCTCGGGTTAGTCTTTTCTTACGCTGCCGCGGAGCTGTCAGATAGTTGGTGCCTTCTTTTTCAAGTGGCACCACTTCGGCAAGTTTTATACTTTTCTCGTCCGCGTCTTCCTTTGATCCTCCTGCAAATTGAAGCTGGTTCGTAATGGAAGGTTCTAATATGTTCACAATCCCTCTCATGTCGTCCAATATTTTTCTCCTAGATTCGAGTACGTCTTTAGGTATTATCATACTTTCAGATTTCTGACTTCCATAATCATTCACGTTTTTCGAATTATGGTCACAATTTACATTTTTCTTAACATTTAAGCTATAGGTGCTACTATTGTAACTGAAACCGATATCGGCGCTATTTTTAATGCTTTTATTATCGTTGCATTTAATGCCATCATCTTTACCGACATTAACTTTATATTTATAGGCTGTGTTTTTATCACCGTTAAATTTGTCAGCAAAAATTCTGTCGCTATTATATTTATCTGCTTTCCCCTTATTTCCGCTACATTTTACGGAATTATTGTTGATGTTGCTTTTATCCTCGCTGCTTTTAATTCCGCTAATTTTGTCGTTGTTATTTTCCTCCGCGTTTTGTTTTTTCTGCCTTTCCCTACTCGTGATTGTTTTAGCTTCATTTTCGGAATTTTCGCCTTCCTTGTTACCAAGATTCATATTGCACATTCCTTGCAGAAGAGCTGCTGCTGAACACAAAACTTCTCGATCGTGCTCGAAAAGGTAATTTGGTGGACCTTTGATTAGTTTTGCAGTTAGATCGCTAATTTTGTCTTCATCAAACGAATTGCTGTCTCTCAACCCGCGAATATTAGCTTTTACATTCGTTAGATCGGAATTTATCAACATGGAAGTTCTCTTCTGGCTTCTGACCACACGGTTTTTCTTGTGAACGAACAAACTGGGATCTTTGTAAAGAAAGGCGCTTTCGTGCAAATTGGGCGACATTTCGCGCAAGGCATTTACATATGGGTCGTACGAACAGCAAAATCCCTGAAAAAAACGCATAGAAATACAAAATGGTTCCTGTTGCGGAAAATCCCAAACTGTTAAACTCAGCATTAGTTCGATCAATGGCATCATTATTCGAATTGTGCTTTTGAAAATTTTTGTTTTTTTTTTGTTCCTCTTTCTACATTATCCTTTCTTCACAAATATATTAACATTTTTTTTTAGGAATATGAATTCGTACCTCGCTAAAGGGTACCATTTCACCGTTATATGTTGTTATACCACAAGTCGGATTGTCCAAATTTGTGGAACAGCCTTTATAATCTGGACAGTTGTCCTTTGAAAATACTTGTTCTCTCGGATCGCTATTAACTACCTACAAAAACATAAAGTGCAACATTTTCACCTTTGATGTAAATGATGTACATTATGAACAGAAATCGATATTGTACACAAACTGTGAAAAAATCGACTATATTTAATCAGGGAATTTCTTTTGAAATGTAAGATATGTCTGAACCCATTTGCACTTAATGCTGCACCAATAATTCCTTTTTTTCTTTAAATGTTGTTTATATTATATTAAAAACAAAAATACAAATTTATTAATGTTCAGTTTGTGTTATTACCTTTTGAAATTCTATTGGATATAATTGTACCATTTGTTCCTGTCGAAGTTTCACAACTATTGGGCTTAAAAGACGAGCTTTACCACGAGTCAGTGGGTCATATACGTGATCAATTACGATGAAACCGTCATCGCAGTTAATCTATAAAAAATATGCGAATATTACATTTTTTTTCTCCCCAATATTCAAACAGAAATCCTTAAACTTTTTTAAATTGTACTGATTGGCTTGATCAATGAAAATTTTGTTTTTTCAATGTTCACTTCGCACAATCACAAACACAATTAAAAAACCTTACTTTGCCTTTATTATTCAGCTTCATCGTTATAATGAGCTTTCGCTTGCAATGGGTTATTCTATTTGGGAATTCTCTTTGTATCTTTTCCATGACTTTTTCTGGTTCCTCACTCCGTAAATTGAGAATTCTGTATTCGTCGCCTTTGGTTGCTCTTGACAAAGGATCGTCTTCGCATCCCGCATCTATTTCTGGACATGACAGCAGCACTGCACGTGTCTCAATATTCGATTCACATTTTTTATCTTCATTCGTTGCACATTTACCAGCTTCGAGGTTAAAAAATATACAGAAAACTTGAATATACGTAACTGTTTTCATTCTAAATATTAATTCGGATCCATTTTGTAAATTATTCGTAAACATAACAAATGATATTCCCAAGAAAGAAGAAAGTGGATCTGTTCAGACAAGCACTCTTACTGTATTAAATTTTTTCTTTTCTCATTGCAGATATATAATGAATGCATTGAAAAATTTTTGATAAAATACCATAATTATTAAATGTTTAAGTTTTCGAAGGAAACTGTTACAAAATTGTAATCCGAAAATGAAAGTTTTAGAGGTTAAGTGTATTTTACAACGATTAGAGACATTCCAGATAAATCATTGGTTTTGAGCAAATGTACAACTGAACGGTAAGAAAATTCACTTCTTGCTATGTAACAACCTCGGATAATACTTTTAATTATTTTTATTAATATAATACTTCTCACATTTAAATCTTGCTTCCACACAATATCCGTTCTTCATTCGTTCCGTAATTTTAATTTGTTTAATTTTTTCAATAATTATTTTTCATATTTAAATAACGCTTAATTAAACGCGATCATTTAGATTTAAGGGTTCTGTGGAAGGTTCCAAGATATTCTCGCAGTGCAACAAAAAATTATTAACTTTTTTTAAAATGAAGATCTTAGATTTACTATTAATAAATTTCAGACTCGTAAAAGAGTTTTTTAAAATTTTCGGCAATGAAATGTCCACAATGTCGTAAGAGTAAGTTTAATTTTCAAAAAACTTCATATAAGCTTTCTAAACTTCAAATGTTAGAAAACACATTTTACGGAGTTTAAAAAATAATTTTTAATGCACTACGACCCCAAAACGTTTTCACAAAAACAATATATTAAACAGTTTTTATTTCCGTTGTCTTGCTGAATCCAACAGATTTTGAGTTATGTGCGGAAAAGAAATTCAGTGACTTTTTAACGTCAAAACATTCGTGCTTATATACACGAAAGAAAAGTTTAATTTTGAGGTTTACAGGATAAGGATTTTTATTTGCGGTTCAAACAGCAATAATTCACAAATATTTATAAAGCTAATCTTTATTTATATTTTCAATGGTTTATTGAAATTCGTAATTTTTTTTTTCATGAATCACCAAACTGAACATTTCTTCCTCGGGTTCATCGGCGATCCTAATGGACATTTATATGCATCAGCGAAACCATTAGAATTCATCATAATCCCATTAACCCTTTAAAAAGAAAATTTAAAAAAAATGGATTTATGTATTACCAATCTTTTTCCATAAAACTTAAAATATATATATTGTTTATGTATTGTCTGTTAAGATTAGAGTCAACGTCACCTTTCGGGATGCGGCGTATGAAAATCAACTTCTACCAAGAATATATAATCAGCCGGAGACAACGCGGAGCAATATGTCTGGAAAATTATGTACGAAAAGTTTTGCATTATTTTTATGAATTAAAAATGTGTGAATACTCAATGGGCACATAAAAAGACGAGAAAAAAACATCAAAAGAGATCTGTTTATGGTTATATATTAAAAATAAGACCATGCATGTATTTCATAACTGTCAGTGCCATAACAACAAACTGTTTAATTTTAAACAATTACTCTTTTCTCTTTGACCTAACTCATATATTTGCTAATACCTGAGCTGCATTCAGGAAGAAGAGCTGTCGAGCAGTCAAATGCATACCCGGAAGGGTTGGTTCGTTATTGGTGCCTATTATGCTTTCCCAGGCCTCGTACGTCAATTGGAGACCACTGATGTCTGCCATGTTTTCGTTTTTTGTCACATTCCAGTCAAACTACAAAATTTTCAAAAATTATTTTCAGCTTAACGATTGCCTGACATGTGAAAAATGTTGCGCGATCATGGAATTTTACCTGCACATCAACGTTCTTGCCCAAAAAATTTACTTTTTTCCAGAATGTAGATGAAAATTGCTTGACCACGCAATTGAGACGAGCTTCCAGTTCGAATCTCGAAAACTGATTTAAGAGTTCTGACAATTCTCCATTGGAATTATAGCGAATTCCTTTCAGATCGAATCCGTGTAAAATTTCGTGAGCAAAGATCAGGCCCATAGTGGAATAGGGTATATAAAGTGGTACATCTGCCCTGAAGTAGGGCTGGGTAAGAACGGCCAAAGGAATAACTGAAAAAGACATCAAAAAAGTATTTGATAGTTTTATGGATGCCCTACGATGTTGCAATAAAGGACAATAACATTTCAATTGAATTAACTGTCAAAATGAGGATTTCTAACTGTATTGATTAGATTTTCCTTTATAGACCAATTTTTCCATACAATTCATAAAATTTCGGCTCATAACTGGTGATGCTGATTATTATTATTAACGTCATGCTCTTTCCAATTCGATAATATTTATTTTTTTATGCTTTTCTTTTATCCTGTAGATTCAATTTTTGCATAAGAATCACCTTTATATGATTGTTCAGGATAGCAAATTAAACTGAATTATTTTAGCCAAAAAAAAGAAAAAAAAAATATGAACCTTACAATTTTTATAATTTTTGTTATAGGAAATTTTCTGATTGTTTCAGAATGACTCGGGGATTCAACAGATTTCAAACTATGTGGCGATATAAGGACACAACTTTAGGGAGAGGATAATCATACGATATTCAGTCATACTTATTGTATTCAGTGTTAGTACGTAAAAGGCATTGACAACAAACGGGTAAGCCCATTTCTTGTCTTCCATCTGGTAGTAGCGAAAATTTATAGGCACTGTTCTCAATTGCTGGTATCTTCGGATAACGTTCCCGAAAAAGTATTCCGGGTCCACTCGTATGTCGTCCATCAGCGATGCAACATATGTTAAATTCCAGAAATTTGGCCATGTCAAAAACTGTCCATGGAGAGATGCTAATTTTTGAAGCACGGCCTCCTTTCCCTTTTCATCAAGCCAAGTATTACCTCTCATTCGGGCCTCCAGGGTTTTTTTGAGATTTTCGAACATGAGAGTAACCTGAGACGAGAAGTAATTGTTTTTATTAGTCGTTGATCCTCATCATCATCATCCCCATCTTCAGTTTCACACTCTCAGCAATCATCGACCTACCCTCATCCTCAATTGATCTAGATATTCAGGTCGATATTGCCTGACGTACAGTGCACTGACCGCCTTGCTAAAGATGTTAACGGTGACACGAGTACAAAAGGCTGGCCAATCCGGTGAAGATGAGGTATTCAGCAATTCATAGAGAGTATCCGTTGCAAAAACTAACAGTAGTCCGTTGTGCACAATTCTAAACGGTGAAGAAGTGGATATCGTTACTTTTACTTACGTCCCACAATTTAAATTTTTAAGAAAATAATTTTTATTGGAAATGTAAATTTATGTCATTTGTATTGTATTTCTACCATAGGCATTTTTATTTTTCATATCATGGAAAAATAGTGCTAATGACGAAGAAATCTGAAGTAATTTCGAAAATCTCCATCCCTAAATCCTTGAATGTTGGAATATAAGTTCTGAGTAATTGTAATGCTAACCGAAAAATGTAAACAATACTGACTCTTCAGAGCCAGCTTAAAGTTACTCACCGATTTGTAAATTTTGAAATAAGTTTATTTAAATTGTCTAAGTAGTTTGGAATCAAGACTAATATACTTTCATTAATCGAGATTTGGGTGTTAAGAGTTTGCTCTAACAAGTATTGCCACTGAATAAACGGGTATCTTTCCTGAAGGTACGTTACATTAGTCTCAATATATACTTGTTTCAATTGACTTCGACTAACTATTTCTTTCTCCCTCGGATAAAGCTGTAAAATTAAATCGAACTTCTTCATAAATGACAAACTCACGAAGTTTTTTGTTCAAGTCAGATAACTTCATTTTCTTTATGAACTGTGCCGGAAGAAAACAAGAACTTAGATTTGTTTATTTATTACTGAACTATTTTTATGCCGAGAAACATCATACATCACGAAACGGCGCAGACCGTTTACAGCAAAATGCGTTAAAAGAATGCGAAAAAGAAATCGTTTTTTAAGTTTAAAAAAAGGTAAGTAATTGCCTTTAAAATATATATGAAGAAAACAGGGCAAAAGAAAAATCATTATTCTAATTATTGAACTTTCACAAGTCATGCAACGAAATATTACCTTCGTAAGCATACTAACAAATAGCAGAGTGTTATGAGTTTCTTTCGCTCTGACTTCTGCTGACATATTATCTGACATAAATTCTTGCATTATTTTCTCCATTACTAGTAATCTTTTTTCTTCAACGGTCGCCTTCATATAGGCATAAGCCTTGTTTTCTGAAGGTTTAACAAAGCTTTCGTCGTCCCTTTTCCTTCTTCCTTTCTTTGTGTAATTAACATCTTCGTTTTTTGCGCGTTCAAAAAATTTTTCTAATGAGTCCTAAAGAGATGCGAAACGAAAAAACAAAAATATCAGTTTGCATGTTTCAATATCAATATATTTAAGAAATAAGATATTAGAATGGTTTCACACTCGTCATTATTAATTAACAACGATTAATATTTCGCATCGAAATTTGAATACATAATTATACAATAAAAGAGACAACCTTGTCGAAGATATATTGCCAGAATCTTGTGTTAAAACCGAAGCGAAGAGGTAGACCGACAGCAGGCATTAATCGGGTACCACTGGCATGATCATAATCTAAATATACATCGAACATTGGGGCACCATTCATGCGCAAAAGGTTTACGACTAACGGGGTAATATCCAAAGGTCCTTCGGTCGTGGGTGCAATGTATCCTCCGAAATCGTTTAATAAAGAAAACACTAAAAAGACAAAATGTTATTAATATTTTGTCAAAGAACGGCACTAAAAAAAATGGTAAATTGTCAATATGAAATAGTGTTAGCCAGTGTCAGATGAATAAGGGATGAATTTTTTCTTTTTAATTTTAATTGGAAAAAAAAAACAATTTTTCTAGTCCTTCAGTTATTTTCGTTTGTTATTATATCAAAAATATTTATATAAAATTTACATGTAATTTATTTTAAGTCAAAACCTTACATGTTGAAAAACAAATAGAAAATCCGAATGTGTTACAGCAAACTAATATGTCTTCTATATTGTAATACTGTGTATTACAGACCAAACTGTCTGCTGTTTAATATTTATAACAAATTATTTGATGGAAACATTTTCGTAAATCCCGTCTGACTATATACACAATAAGCGTTTTTGCATTTTGCTATTTTTAAACGGGTCACGTCTGAAAAATTTTATTAAATACTTCTTATTGGAGTGAAGTTAGGACGTAAAAAAAGAAAAAAAAAATTTCATTTAGATTGAAATTTCTTCCCGGTTTCATCCACAATAAAGAGACTTACTTGGCGTTAGCGAAACCCTTCTGTCTCCAGCCCTAAGACAGCTCTTATAAAAAAGTCCCAATTTTTGGAAGGGCTCAGCATTTGCGGATATTGCCAGCAGCCCTGGAATAAATCCAAAAAATGTTCAGTTTAGGGAGGTATTGATTTGGAGTGCCCCAGACAAATTGAAATATAATTTTATAATACATCCATTTCTTTTTATGCTTAACCGAAGAAAAAGACATTCGATCACGGCTGGTTGAATTTTCCTAATGGAATGCAGTGTGGTAAACAAAAAAAAAAAAGTTTAAGTTATTTCGTAAAGCAGGAAACAGATTTAGGTTTCGCCGCTGGAAAATCACATTTCCATTTTTTTTTTTGATATTTAATTTTAATATTATATTCGAAATCTTTTCATGTTATGAATTAGCTTCTGCACAACTTTCATTCTGCTTTGAATACGACACGCTGAATAAGAATTGCAATGACAGGAACTGATCACGATCAGTTTGAGGTCACGAAGAGGGTGCAAACCGCATTTTCGGGAGTCAAAATTAATGTTTTGATAACAAAACATAGCAAAACGATATATATTCACTGTTGTTTGCTTCCATCACGTTGAAAGATTCGAAATTCATACAGCTTTAAGCTGTATATTCCAATTTATAATTCCAATTTCGATAAATTAACGAATAATTCTCCTTTCATTAAATATAACGTAATCATATCATTTTCTAAAATGTTAATAATTATTTTTTCCCTCATTCACGAAATAATTGCCCTGTAACAATGTGCATCATGTTTATTAATTGACGTTTATGAACAGTAACTCTCAAATTAATTTATAATTTTTTGGCCTCCATATATATGGTTTAGATCACGTTTAACAATTTTACGATGGATAAAAGGAAAAATTGGCTGGATGTAAAAATGTTAAAATAAATTTATAGCGTTTTCACATAACTCGCTTCCTCCCCGAGATTTTATATGAACATTTTATTAATAAAAAGCACAGGAACCGCCTGTAACATTCATCCTTCATTGTTCCACTTTACCCCGTCTGTTTTAAACATTGCAAAGCGCCCTCATATAAAATGTCAAAATCCAAATGGAATTATTTTAGTCTTTTTCCCTTTCGTAATTGTCTCAGAATGCATCAAACCGCGTTTAAATTGCCAACGTTGTAGTTATCGATTTAGTTAAACGTACCTGTAGAGGTTTAAAAAATTTAATTTGCAAATAGTTCCTTAAGCGTGGACTGGAATTATTGACTATTTATTTTATTCCAAATTATATGAGGAATCATTTACTCGAATTAATCGTCATTCTGTAAAGAGTACAGGGATTTCCGCGTCAACTTCGCTGACCAATTCTTAAGATTTTTAAAATCCGAGAGGATTAGCAGTAGCATCACACACTACTCGTGATCCAGCATTTGATTTTCCCCTGTCGTGATAAAATCGATAGCCCAAATGGAATCATTCCATATTCCTTTTCGAGGTTGCACACACCACTTAACCGAAAATTTTTCTCATTACCCTGTCATTTCATTTCCGCCGAAGAAAATCGGCATTTTCAAATTATTTTTCGTTTTCAGTCGAAGTTGCTCCTCTAAACCAAGTGGAATCTGCACTTTTAATACTGTATAACCTTTTTTTTTTTTCTCAGCTTAAATCCGTTTTCACGCAATTTTCGCGTACTCCTGGTTCGAATTTTTCCCCTTGGTCGCGTTCCGCTCTGAAAGGCTTTGGTCATCTGCTTGGAAAAGTTATTCCGGTTATCATAATGTCACATTCTTTTAAAGCATTGCAAAAGGGTCAAACTTATTGCATCTAACCGTATTAGTATTCACTCTCTTGTTTTCTCTTTTTAAGGGAGTTTTTTGAGAGTGGCACAGTACTGAAATTGCTTTTACAAGGGCGGAAGGAATTATGAGAAACAACGAGCGCATTTACTGTATGATATTTCTCCAGGATGATGGAAAAGCTTTCCTTGAAATTTTTTTTTTTACATTTATGCAAATGCACACCAAAACAAATATCCCATTTTCTTTTTTTTTTTTGTTAATTTCACTTATAATGTAGTTAACCGCCCGTGCTTTAATTTCTTTTTTGTAATTTTTCTTCTTGAGTCTGATCCTTAAAAGTGAATTTTTAATAAATATTTTTCTCTTTTCCCGAATTGTTTTTTATTTTTCTGCCTTTTTCACTTATCTTCAATGCGAATAATTCCCTTCCAGTTATCATTTTAAATTCATCCCCCTTAGCATTTTCTCCTTTGTATCCGGATAAGTATCCGTTATGTTTTAAGACCTTTTTTTTTCTCTTCATTTCGTTAACTTTTAATTTTTCAAATTTGGAATAAGGCATTTGACTACGCCTTTCTGCAATTTTGGATGGGTCTTGACCAAATTTTGCCACGATCCTCGTTAAATATGTTTTTTGCGACAATTGATCGCAACAATTTCTGCCGACTCAAACTTTCACTAATTACCTTTTTGAACCGTATCTTCTATCCAACCGGAAAAACTAATTCCCAGTGCATATTGCACTAATTTGTGCGGAATGATAGAAATTCATTTTCAAATGGCTTTCAAGATGATATTCGGTTTGGTTTGGCTTGTTACATAGAATCAAAATAAATGTAAAAAAAAAAAAAAAAATTTTTAAAGGGAGTTAATTAAAATTCCCGACGGGCATTAGGATTTGTAATAAATCTGTTGAAAAGTATTTCGAAGTATTGACCATCTTTTGACGATATTTACATCGCAGGAAACGTGTCTTTTGTTACGAATTCATAACATTCTCGGTAACTGGAAATAAATAGCTTGTCTGTCTGAAAACCATTCCAAGTTCAGTAGAAATACAATTTATTCACTAAGGCTTTTTGGGTCAAGTTAGATTTTTATTTTTTTAATAGCTTACCTCGAATGGAATATATTTTCAAGGCTCCGCTTATCAACTCTGAGTTTATAGCTTAAAGAGCTTTTAAAATCTTGTGTAATTTTCGAGAAATTTATTATTTGCATTCACGAATGATGATATACGATTTCTAAGCTGTTTTTAGCTGTAGTGAACAATATTTTTATATGAAATTGCCCTTGCATTTAAGAGGTTATATTAGGCGATGATGGATGAGGTTCGGCAAAATTAAGTGAAGTGTAAGTCTAGAGTTTTTAAATATTTTTTTTTCGGGGGAATTATAATGGTTCAAATATTTTCTTATTGTTACAAGAAAAATATTAAGCATTGAAAATTGCACTTTTAAAAAAGCATACCTAAATAATATTAGCCAACTTGCAGATATGTAAGTTATTATTGTTATTAGTGATATTAATTGTAAATTGCTAAATTAGTGTAATTTTTATTTTACAATGGATTTTATAGATAGATAAGAAAAAATATTTAGTTATCAAAATCAGATACAAATTTAAAGCCTCACAACCAATAAGTTAATCAGTTTATTGTTTTATCAATATTTTTTTTAATCAAATTATTAATATAAACTCCATAACGTAATATATTAATTTTAAAATTAATTTATAAATTAAAGTTGATAAAACTGAAAGTTTTGTAAAATTAATTTGTAAAAATTAAGCTGTATAATATAAATATATTCTTAAATTGAATTTATACTTATTCGGTGCTTTGGATATTCTCCTGAAATATTAAATAATATTAATAAGCGTTTTTCTCTTTCCCAACCTGATGCTTTCAATTTTGTTACGACTGAATGGGTATAGAACACTGACTTTTCATTAATTATATTTAATTAAATAAAATATCTACATGAATGTTTATAATCTTTTGCTCTAAGTATCTACATTGAAAGCGTTACACTTTCAAGTGTTTCAGGATTTGAAAAATTCAAGCTTTACTTCAATCAAATTACGATATTTTCGAATTCTGAAATGAGATGATTAATTTTAATGAAGTTAGATTAGTGCAAAATTAAATTCAGCAGTAAATGAATGCAGGTATTTTGATGAGATTCAACTTTCCCGGGAGATTTTTTTTTGCCCCGAACCTTGCAATTTCTAAAAGATGTCTTCCATCACCGCAAATTCCCTCTTTGTTAAAAGTGTTGACTTTTGATATTAAAATCTTCCTATCATAACAATAATTATTTTTCACCTGGCTGATATTATTACGTTGAAAGTCGAAATTCACATGGAAAAACATTATAACCCTCTCCTCATTTTAATTGAATACGCTCCTTCTTTATTTCGATAAAGAAATTTCAGGGTTTCAATCGTTTTTAAAGCGGCTGAATAAGCACAAAATCGAAGGCAGAATAATCACTATAAGGTAGGCCGGTATCTAAATGTTTCCTTTTCTTGCCTAATTTGAAGATTTATTGTACAATTTACTCAAAATCAATCAAACAATCTATTCTTCAACAAAGTTCTTCTATTTATACATTTCGTGACGCATATTATTCCTTCGGGAAATATCTCATCGGTAAATGATGAAGTACCGTTTTATGAGTTTAACCAAAGTAAAAAAGGTAGGTGTGGATACGATTTTCAGTCAGGTTCAAAGAGGCTCCAAAAGCCAGTTTTAAATAATTTCAAAAGCGAAGTGTGTAAGAAGCATTGTAAAATCAATTAGCACTTTAAGCAATCACTAAATACTAATTTTGAATAATATTCAAAAATCAATGTTGGTTTGTTCTATTTATTATGTTCACAGCAATATAAAATATTGAAAAAAAATATAAATTCGCATACACCATATAAAAAATCAATAACTGTTGCGTGAAATAAATTTGAGATGAAAATTTAAATTCATACATATATTATTAGGCTCAACTTATAAAAAAATAAGAAGCCAAGATTTTCAAATCCTCTGTTAATAAAAAAAATATAAAAATTTGCCATATAGGCTACACCGCAACTTCATATTAATAAATTTTATGTATTGTGCTTTTGGAAAAGTTTTCCCATGACATGAGATTATACCAAGTTTAAAGTATTCAACAGGGAATTGAATAATTATTAGATGAAATTTTTATTCCCTAATGAGTGATTCGGAATCCTTTTTTTTTTATTATCATTTCCAATGTTTTTGTCTCTCCTACTATATTGTTGCATGAAATAATTTTCAAAATTCCACGATTTCATTTCGATTTAAATTTGGTACAACTTATATTGAAAAGCCGCATTTACGAAGATTTTTTTTGCATGAAATTAGAAGATAATAAATTTTTTTATATCATTGATTTGTATAAAGAAGTAAAAACTCATTACCATCTTAAATGTAAGCATTTACGTCAAGTAAAAAAAGGCAATTAAATGAACCAACATTAATCGTAGCAAAGACGGAATTAAAAACAATAATTTTTTAAAAATATATTCTCAGTTTTAAGCATGAATATTTTTTTCCTCATGGTTGACTTTTTTATTAATTTCATTGTAATGTAAACTGTTTCGGTATGAAAAATGCCTTATTATTAAAACCGTATTGTATAATGTATATCAGCAACTGACATTGTTAATTATTCTTGTAAATATTTTTACATAATAAAAGTAATTTGATCGTAAGGATAAAAATGAAAAATCACAAAAAATCTAAAATGTTCTTTGGAGGTTTAAAGTACTAGAAAAAAAAAATTATATGGAGTTCGTCATTTCGCGGAAAGGAAATTTTAAATATTCTTCAAACTAAATTTAAAAAAAAAAAAAATATTTCAACATATAAATTTTTCAGAAATACATATAACGTGACTTACTTTGCAGTGTGCGATCGACACTTTGTTGTAAAGTATCGAAACTAATGGATGGATCTCCTTGATACTTCGATTCTGGCTTGTCCAGGGATTCATTATTCTTTGCCCAAGAACCGCAAGCAAACTGGTAAAAATCATGGCATGGATCTATTTTCCAAGATATTGAGGCCCGCATTCGATTTGCAGCTATTTTGCATTGGTCTTCCTCGCATACTTCACGCTGTTGCTTTTGGGGGCACTCCGATTCCTGTAGTTCAGAAAAAGAAACTTCATGCTTTGGCAGGTCACCTCTTCCTTCTTTATTTGAATGTAAAAATAAATTAATATGATGATTGGGATTGCATATACAGAAAAAGGAGATATTTACACGTGACCTGTATCTGTTGACATTAATGAAAAATTTTAAAATCGACTTTAATTGTAAAAGTTGCTTAGGGAGTATGTTAAAATGTTTAAGGTTGGTTATAAATTTCGGCTTTATTTGTAAAAGTGAAGCCCAAACAATGTTAATCTAATAAAATGAAGCGCGTTTAAATGCTTTTAAGTATTGCCGTCACGATGATGAAAGGAAATATTAACATATCGAAATATATCTATTCCAGTTCGTGTGTCGTGCCTCTTAATAATATTATTTGACTTTCAATAATAAGAAGCTTGGAAACTTTTCGAAATTTCATTAATTAGTAATTATTGGAGTTCAGTTAAAACGCCAGAAGTTACTCTTCATAAAATTTGCTCAAGACTTTTGTTTCATTTAACTTTTATTAAGGGACGGATTAAATTTTGTAAGAGAATATTTTACCTGATACTGACAGTCTTTGGTCTTGTCTCCTGGTAAGCTGCTAATTAAAAATAAGACCGGCGAAGCGACGAGAAGAATAGTTACCAGAAGAGTGGCCACGGTTAGAGATGCCTTATGAAAGCTGTTGTTTCGTTTGAGCCAATAACAGGGTAGGCAGCAAAGCCAGGATCCCTGGAAAAAGAAATTTCGGCCTGAACATTCAACGAAATTCATTGCGCCAAAGTCGTTTGCATGTAACATGTATAAATAATAATTTTATATTTTATTAAACCGGCATGCAAAATTACGATAAAATCGCTTCATAAAAAGTTTGAACAACTATTGAAATTTGCTACTTGTATATTAATTTATTCAAACGCTGTTTTTCTGTTGCCCGCCAATGTGCATCCATCTTCGGATGCTGGATAAATTAAAAGATGGCATTAAAAAGAAGGAATTTTTTTTTTTTTTGCAACCGCATTCTCATCAATAAAATATGACTCGAAACTCAGCGAAGAAAGGATTTGCCTTTGAAAATAATGCCCTGAAAGCCAATAAGGAAACTGAAAGCCTTTTTTAACAGCCTTCGAAATCCACAATTTTGAATTTTTTTTTATGAATATAAAATTTTTGTAATATTTTTCGAAAAAGGGGAAATATATTAAAGCCAACAAGTGAAATTATAGAGTCATTAAAGCGTATAACAACCCTTTCGAGCTAATAGCTAAATGAGTGAATAATGCGCTATAAATTCTTACGGACGGGCTTCGACTTCTCAAATTTTCCAACTTAGCAAGCCCGTTTTCCCTGCTAACGGAATTCAGTCCGAAATCGACGCCATAAATTTTCCGACAAACAAACTTTCAAATGATGTTTGTGTCATCCCGCTGTAAAATATTCGCGTGCGAAAGATTTCCTGCACCATCGTTTTTTTTCGTATGCCTCGCAAAAGAAGAACAAAGCGAACTGAATTCGATTCCAATTGTTTTTCCGAGCTAAAAAGCTAAGAGACATCACTTTCGGTAGATCAAGTGGCGGTGATGAAAAATTTAAAAAAAAAAAAAATTGAATTTTTTTTTCTTTCTTTAGGAAATTAAATTTTATGCGACAAATACCTGATTGTGCCAGATTAGGCAAGGGAGGGAAATAAGGGTGCCGGACAGGAATGTCAGAAGGAGAACAATTTTAAAGCGGTTTTTAGCATCGCAAACAAGAAAATCAGGTAAAGGAGCGATGATTTTTCCTTCTCGAAGTCACCTGAAGATGATTTACGATGGAGAAAATAATTCTGATAATTTTTCGGTGCGGCATTTTCATCCGGGAAAAGAGGAAGAGAATTAAATTTTTTTAAGTGGAGGAACGTGAAAAGATATTGAGTTGTCGTCGATGAATGAAAAGTAAAGTATTATAAGCTAATAATCTGAATAAAAAAAAAAATAAAAAATAAAGATTCATCTTCCACTAAATTACGTGTGTCTTTTTTCCAATGGTAATTTAATCGTCTCTGCACCGTTGGAGAACATGGAAAAGAAAACTCAGCATCTTATTGTAATTGTTTTTCCATTAAATGATGGCATAACTTTCCGAAGAAGCATCCGTTTTGTTCAACATAAGCTCTTGCATGTTAACATGTACATTACAATACGTGCAGAGAGTAGTTTCCCGAGAGAAAATTAATTACATCACAATTTTCTTCAGAGTGAAAAATTGTTTGCAAAAAAAAAAAAAAATAAATAAATAAATATGCATTCTGCTCTTTTTCGAGTTGTTCTGTTTCATGTGACAATTAATTCAATAATTAACACTTCTTTTGTGCAAATACTTTTTATTTTCTTTTTAACTTTTTCGAATGAGAGAGAAAAGCGGACTTTATAAAGGGAAAAATCCCTTCGAATTTTCAGTCGGAATTATTTCATATTTTATTCAACGACATTATTTTTTCATTTTTTCATCTACTTAGGCAAAAAAAAAAAAAAGTAATAATAATTTTATAAATTTCCAAGTTTCAAGGGTTTATGAATTCGTGAAATTCGATGTTAGAAGTTTTCTTAATTCAACTGG
The DNA here is from genome assembly GCA_028565995.1 of Ricinus marginatus. NCBI lineage: Eukaryota > Metazoa > Arthropoda > Insecta > Psocodea > Ricinidae > Ricinus > Ricinus marginatus. The sequence goes on from JAOWBB010000012.1 coordinate 2,475,519, forward strand.
TGTATCAAAATCATTCGCTTAATTTTAGTCCGGGAAATGTCTGCTCGATATTTCCATTGCAGTTTTATTTTTTTTTTCTTTCTCTTTTTCTTTCAAGACTAAGATGGACATTCATTAACGTTGTACTGCGGGAAAAGCTTTCCATTTTATTTTTTTTTCTTTTATTTTTTAAAAAGGACCTTAAATTCGAATGAATTTTTCAAATTAAAGTAAGGCAGATGAAAGGGGTGGGGGCGGGGAAAAAAAAAATACAAGTTAAACCTGTAGGAATTAACAAGCGATGCGCGAGAGAAAGGAAAAAAATATTTTCGCCAGTTATTTTGCGTTCTCCAAACTGTAAATTATCCAGTTCGAATCGCATTGTTTGCAGAAGTTTAGATTCCGTTTCCGAGGGGGATTTTTTCGTTCAACCCCTTCGCCCAAAGGCAAAGGGAAGATTTTTTTCGTGGCGGCCGGGGAAAATTCTCGAGGCCGCAAATTCTTGAATGATTTGTCGAATTTAAATCCTTTGGCAAATTTCGGGGTTCCACCGAGTCTGATCCCGGGGCCTCTCCCGTTGGATATTTATGAGGAAATTGTTCTTTTTTGCAAAGTTTTCGAGAGATTTCCTTTGCGGGGACGGGGACGGACAGTGAGAAATGTTATTTTTGCCTTGGAGGGAAAACAATTCGCCGGGAGAATGACGAGCCTCCTTGGGCTTTATTAAAGAGTGCGTCTAAATCCCAAATGTCTGGACCACTTTGGAAATTCAACATCAGAATTTCGTTTTCCTCCTTTTTCATAACCGAACGTCGGCCAACTTTGGTGACGAGGGTCGTCAATGCATTTGCGGTTATATCCCTTTTTGACAATGATTTTAATTTTATGTTTAAAAAGGACAAAAATAAATCCGCAGCCGCAGGCGAAGTTCATACACAGCACTTTTAAGTGATCAAACTTTCCTTGGGTGAAAAACTACAATTTTTTTTTTTTGTTTTTTAATTTAAGTTTAAGTTTAACTGCTTCTGCAATTCAAATTTATCAATTTTTGTTTTTGTTTTTTTTTTTTTTCAAATTCAATAAATGTTACCGTCGAGCGTCCATTATGATCCACTTGAACCACATCCACTTCGAAATCACATCTGTTTTGGTCATCCATAGCTCTTGATTTTCATATTTTCATTCCTTTCTTCTTTGCAGCATATTTATATTTTATTTTAAAAACTGTGATAACAATTAAATAAATATATGCGTGCAAAAAAATACAGTTTTTAAGAGAACATCTAACAAGTTTGAAGATTTATTGAAAGAAAAACCTCGTTCTGTTGTGTGTTTGTTTGTTGTGCATTAAAAAAAAAAAAAAAAAAAAAAAGAACTTTTATCATACGGTGAAGTTACTCATTATGAGATCTTATACGGGATTTTCCTTTTTCCTTTTTTTTTTTTTATAAAATTCTGAAAAAGGATGTTTTATGAATATAGTTTCTGGCTATATTTGTGAATTAATTATCGACGAAAATTAATTCTGACGGATGCCATCCCCGCTGGTAACGTTAAAAAATAAATAAATATATAAATTTCATGTTTCCCATTTCGAATCACTAGAAAAATTTAAAAATTTCAAAATTTATCGCAGAGAATTTCCCCCGTTTTTCGACTACGGAAAATTCGGGAAGTTGACTGTGTGAAAAATCGCCGGAAAACGACGCACTTTTCCCGACGGAGCCTGTCCCGCGACTGGCCTCCAGAAGCGAAGAAAACCCGACTGCGTCGGAGTAAATGTCTTTTTTTTTTTTTCCTCCTTATAATAAATGCGGGTTTCGAATTTAGGATTTTCCCCGGGGATTCAAAAGGAATAATTTCCAGCCTGATACAGTAAGAGCGAATTACGTGGCAGACTCTATTAAAAATTATACCGGCTCGAACAGCTCCCAAAGCTTAAGTTACAAATCTTTTTAAACAAAGTCGAAATAATTAACGCATATGATGAATCCGGTTTGTAAATTTTCCGCAGAAAAAGATAAGGCTGAAAGAATTGAAAATAATTTGCTGTTTCCTTTTATATAAGTGCGAAAAGAGCGCGAGTCTAAATAAGAATCGGCACCATAAGGAAACCGATCGATTTATTTGCAAACGCTTAAAACGTTTGATAAGTTTTTCATGAATACCTCACTTTTGCTGATTCCGGAACATCTAAAATGTGCAGATATCACTGAAACTTAGATCAAATCAAACTTGAGACGAAAAATGAAAGAAGCTTTCGACGCGTGAGCACCGATTATAATTTTTAAAAATTCTTTAAAATAAATAAAAAAAAAAAAGAATTCAACATTAAGTACTCAAGGTGCGCAACTGACAATCAGCAGCTTTAAAAACGGTATTGACCCTTGGGGCGGTAAAATTTGTGCTGAAAAAAATAATTTCGCATTTTCCTGTGCTGCGGACATTTCTTCGGGTATCAAAGCCGAATTTGGAAATGAAAAAATAAAATCTATCGAAATTTGCCGATTTTAAAAGTTTTTGGAAGGCAAAAGAAGGTGACCGAAGTCAAATTTCTCCGAGCTTTTGCACAAAAATATGCTTTTCCGGCGAAGAGCAAGTAATCCGGGTATAAAATAATGGAAAACATTCGAGTGATTTTGCGATACGTTGTTATGTAAGAATTATTTTAATCTTGCGTGTCGCCTGATGCAAAAAAAAAAAATTATAAGTTTTAAAGAGAATTATAATGCAAATTATTAAACTGATTTGAATTTCAGGCAGCGTTATTACTTTTGCAATAACAGTCCGAAATATCTTTGCTAACAATGCACATGCGCTTGACGTAAACATAATTACGCATTTGAAACGGGAGGCGAGAGGTTAGGGAAAGGCCCAATTTGAAAATTTGTACGTATCGCAAAGGGGCACAGCTAGGCATTTTCGATGCCTTTCTTTTCACGGAGAATTTGATGGGAAAAACGGGAAAATATCCTCGGGCCAATCGATGAAAACTTCCCGAGCACCAAAAAAAAAAAAAAAAAACCAAATCAGCACTCCGTGCATTTCCCCGTACAAATCTCAAAAATGTATTTCGTCTCTCAATTTCCCTAAGTTAGAACTTAAATTCAATATACGTGTCGCGGCAAAAGATTTATAATGATAGAAGGAGGAATAAAAAAGAGCGAAAGATTTCGGTTCGTTTAATCACAAATCCTAACCAATCCTCTCTCTTTCGGAACACGACTTTTTGGCGAATTAAACAAGACGACGATAAATCTGATCTGGATATCATGTGGAGATGCATAAAAGATTCCTGTTTAAAATGGTAACTTCACATAATTCCGAATTAAATTTAATTTAAAAACTATTGAAAAATGCACTTGATTTGCGGAAAAAGCAGGGAAACAAAATCTTTATATTATAAAGGGGCAAAATTTTTAAATGAGCAAATCAATCGCCATTTGGAATTAATGTTTGCAATGAAAAATTTTTCAATAGTAATCGTAATTAAAAATGCTCACTCGCATAATAAATATAATAATTCTTATTTAAATATGATTTTAAATTTAAAGAAAACTGGCCAAGACTGGAAGTGGAACAAAAACGATTGGAGCAGAGGTTTAGTCCTTAAATCGTAACTTTCGATAACAGGCTTTTTATAGAATTAAAGATTATACTTAGTATTTTATAATATACATGTATATTAAGGAAATTAATTTAATTTTTAAAAAATTTAAAATTAACTGTCCCAGTGTTAAAGGTTTGACCATTAAATAAGTTATATATTGCATATACTTTTTTGAAACTTTCATCAGGTAAATATATAATGAGAACTTGAAGATAAATATATAATTATTTAAAAGTAAAAAATACACAATATAAATGTTATCGATATCCTCCGACGATGGAGAAATTAAAATTTAAAAAAGTGACTGAAATAATGAGATGTCGAAAATTGAGTCAAGTTATGTAAAAAATATTATCTTTGTTCAGTTGATGTAATTTATTATTTTAATAAATTCTTAAATTGTGTTTAATAATTATGGATTTCAACATTAGTTTTTGAAGAATAAGTTTGACTTAAAACTTAGAATTAAAAATATCACTAATCTCAAATTATTGTCAAAATATATATAAAGGCATTTAAACTTTTTGATTCATCTACGAATTTTCTTTGTGCGACGCTTTAAAATATTAACTGTTAGGATTTCACATTTAAAATAAATAAATACACAATATAAAAACAAATTGTTTTCTCATTAATAAAAATTTACGTTGCATATTATTTATATTTTATGGTTTTACCTAAGTCTTATGAATAAAATAAGTTTTGGTTTTTTTTAACAACCTTATCAATATATTTAATTAAAAAAGTAATATAAATAAAGTCAAAATATAAGTTCTTAATTTCTAAAGAATAATTTTATGAGAATTTTATAAAAAATTCTTAACTTTTAACTATGAATTTATTTTAAAGGCCTTCTTTTTTAGCTAGCAATCCTGACAAACTAGAAAATTCACAGTTAAAAACTAAAAGTTTTCCAAACTAGGAAACTTTTTAAGATTATTGTGTAGAAACTGGATTTAAAGGATGCAGATAACCTAGTCTTAATGAAGAATAGGAATATAAAATAGATATTATAAAATTTGCTTGTAATTAACTTTATACATTTAAAAAAACTTTCAAAACTTTTATTAAAAAAGTACATTCAAATTTTATAATAAATAAATAAAATCTTAAAATGATTCAACAAAATAAAAATAAATGTCTACATATATTTTTAAGAAAAATATAAAAGTTTTTATATGATCTAGCTATTAAATAATCACTTTATAACAGTCTGTTAAATATAAAATAATGAGTAATATAAAATCAAACTTTTCACAATTATATTTTATAAACCTCTATGATTACTTATTTTGAAATATAGGCTTTATTTAATATGATTTTCTGGATCCTCAACTGAAACAAAATTCTTTTCATTTTTATACTTTTATGACTTTTAAAACTAAAAAACAATTGTATACAAGGATAAAGTGTCTCATTAAATTGAAGCCAACTTTGAAATAATTTTAAAAGTGAAAAAGAGATGATGAAATATCAATTGAAATTACCTGACTTTTAAGAGCTTTAATTGTACAAAAGGAAAACTTTAGTCATCATTGAGAAAGAGCCTGATTTATAACATATCTCCTGTAAATAATGCTGACATACAAAACAAATAAAAGAAATACAATAATATCATCTAGAAAACCGAATATACCAAATATTGCTTCTGGAATAACATCTATTGGATTACCTAAATATAAAAGAGCAGCTACAAAACATAGTATTACCCTCACTCTAAACATACATACTACTCCTCCAAAGGAAAAAAAATCAAGAAGCATGTGTCTAATTAGCACTGGACAATCTCTCACATAGCTCAAAAGACTCCGAGGTCCGACTCCAAATCGGACGTTATAGTCATGCACAAGTGATTCCACATCAATTCGCTGGTCTTCCAGGTCTGCTGACTGTATTTCTTCTTGTGTAAAACAGGGTAACAATATATTTATATCTTGTCTACATAGCGGACACGTAAGGCGACCATTAAATATAGTAAAATCCCCTAGAGCTCGATTATTAAGATAACTCCTCAAACAAGATCCGCAATATTTGTGACCGCAGTTCGTTTCAACTGCCAAGGTGTGTGGACCGAGGCAAATGGAACAAACTTCATTATTATAACTCTGGTGAGTTGATCCGCTAGTCCTAACGGTGGAAGATCGAGCTGATGAGTGAATCATTTGCGAATATGCGATTAATGCAACGATGACGGAAACAAGAGTAACGCAACACACTGTTATTAAAACTTCATTACCGACACCAGTAAATATAAAATCGCCTCCCATTAATATAAATTTAAATTATATGTCCAACGACAATGTTAGCTATATTACTACTAAGTAATATTTTTGAAACGAAAAAAGTTGTATTATCGCTACCAATAATACACCTTAGGGGTAAAAAAGAAAACAATCATAGAATGCACAAATTAAAAAATCATAGTCACGGAGTTACATATAATTATCCCTAAAGCCAGATTTATTAGGTTTTTATTTTTATAACGTCAATCTGCACATATAATAATACAAGGAAGTGAAATTAGCTTTTATGCTTATTCGATAATTCAGGCTTTTTAAATTGTTATGTCCATATAATTGCTCTGAAGAATTAAGTAAAGGACTTCCAATTTTATATTCTCTATGATTGGAAATTGTGATGACATTGTTTACACTCTGAAAATTAAAAAAAAAAATTTTTTTTTTAACAAATTGACCTTTTTCTATAGGTAAATTTTTTTTATTTTATATGGGATCTGTTTTTGTTCAGTAAGCATTATAAATTTGCTTTTAACTTTATATTACTTCGCAGTAATTTTTTTTAAATAATACAGAATGTATTTTTTTTTGGTGACTTTTAATCAAAATTTTCATCAATTCTAATCGCATACTGTTTCTTGTAATAATGTTTTGAAATATTTGTTATTTAGCTCTGTAAAAGATTGTGAATTATAATTTTTTTAAACGTATTCGAGTTTAAATTTTTAAGATTAACATGTCTGATTTTTATTACAATTAGAAAGCATGAGATGTTAAATGAATGAATATCAATTTTATGAGGCTTCAGTCTGTGTTAAGATCCATTTGTTTCAACAAAATCAAATTCGAAAAAAATAATTATATTCCATATGAGAAAATTTCCATAGCATAATAATTTGCTTGGGATTTCATTTTTAATTAAAATAATTAAACATTTGAAACATAGAATTATATATAATTAAATTCTCTTGAGTTATTAATTTATTTGTTTCTGATGTAAGCCAAAGATTTTCAGTTTAATTTGAAGATTACAGAAACCCGTTCAAAGATACTTTATTCTAATAGTAAAACCTCAAATATTTTTTAGGTTCAAAAAAATAAAGCCATAAATTTGAATTTCAATGGCTCATTATAAAGGAGCAGCTAGTGAAGCTGGCAGAGCCATGCAGCTCATGAAAAAAAGAGAAAAGGCACAACAAGAAATTGAGTATAAAAGAAAAAAAATAGAGGAAGATTTAAAAATATCTAATATAGAAAACAAATTTGCAGCACACTATGATGCAGTAGAACAGCAGCTAAAAGTAAGCAAAGAATTAATAAATAATTTTAAACATATATATATAGTGGAAAACTGAATTAGGTAAAATAATTAGAATTTTATTTTTACTTAGAGTTCAACAATAGGTTTAGTTACATTAGATGAAATGAAGGCAAAACAAGAAGATATTGTCAAACAAAGAGAAAGAAAATTAGCTCAAAAACAGCTGGAAAAAGAGCAAGAAAAACAAAGGCAATTAGAAGCTAAACAAGCAGAAAAAAATAAACAAAAAAGACAGATTCAGGCACTATCTTTTACTATGCAGGAAGATGAAGAAGAAGATGAGGGTGGAACAGAAAAAAATGAAAATAAACTAATTATGGTAAAAAAAATTAAAAAAAATCCTGATGTTGATACAAGTTTTTTACCAGATAGGTGAGCACAAACCTTATGAGGATTATAAAATAAAACAAAATTTTTAAGTGTACTACCAAAAGTAGACAGAGATAAAATTTTACTATAAAAAAGACAAAAGCAGTTATATTTTGCATATATATTAAATATATATAATGTTAAATAATATATAATAAATATATAATAATATATTAAATATAATATAATACATATATATATTAAATTCTTATTTAACACATATCTGACAATATGTACTCAAATATTTTCCAGAGATCGTGAAGAAGAAGAAAATATGTTAAGAGAAGAATTAAGACAAGAATGGGCTTCTCAGCAAGCTAGATTAAAGGAAGAAGAAATTCACATAACATTCAGTTATTGGGATGGATCAGGGCACAGAAGAACAGTTAAAATGAAAAAAGGTGAATCTTTTATGTCTAAAGTTTAATAAGCATAATAAAGTACAAGTCAGATATTTTATTAAAAATAAAATGGTATTAAAATTAAATTTGACAGACAAAAAATGAGAACAGAATTACATTATACTTTTCAAATAAGATTATACATTTATTTTTTATAAGTAAAATTATTTATATATTTTTTAATTTAAATATTTTATATATTTTCATGACAGGTAATTCAATTTATCAATTTTTACAAAGGTGCCTGGAATTACTAAAGAAAGAATTTAGTGAATTAAAAACAGTTATGGCAGATCAATTAATGTATGTAAAGGAAGATCTTATTCTACCTCATCATTATACTTTTTATGATTTTATAGTGACTAAGGTTTGTAAAATATTTCATGTATATATTATATTTTTGCATTTATTTAAAGTATTGAAAAATTTTGTTAATTATGAATTTAAGAAAGGAATCAAACACTTTTATTTTCAACAGTAAAAGAATAAAAGCTAAAAATGATTTTATTTTCACTTGTAATTTTGGAATTTTATTTGAGTTAAAAAATACTTTTATCAGTAAAAATTCTTTTTTGTTGCTTTTTAAATGGTAATTTTAATAGAGAGAAATTAGATAGAAGTAGTAAATTTCAATCAACATCTCCATTTTTTAAAGCCAAAACTATTTGAATTAAAAGTTTTTTTACAGGCTAGAGGCAAAAGTGGACCTTTATTTACTTTTGATGTGCGTGATGACGTAAGATTAACTAGTGATGCAACAATTGAGAAAGAAGATTCTCATGCAGGGAAAGTTTTATTAAGAAGCTGGTATGAAAGAAATAAACATATTTTTCCTGCATCAAGATGGGAACCATATGATCCAACTAAATCATATGATAAATATACTGTTTCTGACAAAAGCAGAAAATAATTATAGAATTGAGAAAATTGTATAATAAAAAGCATATTGTATTGGTAAACATCAATTTTTATTATTTTAAAATCCAGGTGAATAATATTAAATCATTAAACTGAATTTTAATTAAAAGAATATTAAAATAATAAAAATAAAAAAATAATAAAAATAAAAGAAAAAATTAATTAAATAAAAAAGGTGAAAATAATAATACATAAAGTATTATTATTTTAAAATGACATATATTTTTCATATTCGATTATCAATAAGAGAATGTTCAAGGGAATGATAGTGTCTTCTTTCTCTGTAAGTAAAAGAAACTGATCTACTATATAATTTGCTTTAACAATCATAAACAGTAGATATATGCTTAAAGTGTTATAGTTTAGCAATGAATGTACCATAAATACAGTGCAATATTATCATACACATTAAGTATAGACCTTAGAATGATTTTTCAGGCATTTTAAAGGAAAAAATCACTTGAGACATTAATCTAATATGTAGTAACATATTTATACACTCTTTTAATTTACTAAATTTCTAACGGTTAATTTGGAATGAAGGATTTTGTTTCACAGAGGAACGAATTTAGAAATAAATTTAAAATTTGCTTCAATCTCAAAATTTTATTGACATATTCAAAAAAACGTGTCACTAGCACAGGCGAAAAAGAAATCAACCTAAGTTTGAAAATACATAGAGTCACAGATAGCTCATTCTGTTAGTAAGTGATATATAAAGTTAGAATGAATATTTTTTTTTGAGTCAGGTTTTATTTTTCATGAAAACAAATTATTTTTTTTAAAGGAAAATACATTGTAAAAATTATAACATCCTTTAGTTTATTCTTGTATGTTTTACTATCTCTACTATTCACATGAAATTTATTTACGAAACGTGAAAATCACATTCATTAAAATAAATTATAAAGAGAATAAGAGAAATTGTCTCCAAATATAAATTATTTTTCATTTAATTTTTAGATTCTTCCTTACAATATTTTTAAAGAACTATGGATAGAAGTTATAATTTTATAAAGAACAGGTAAGTATTATGTAATTTTGATAAAATAGCTAATCATTAATTAATCTTCAAAAATTCTTCAAAATTAATGTCGGTCTTGTCTAATTTATTAAATTTATTTTTGAAAATAAATCATGAAATGCAAATTTTATAATCTATATTGTCTATAAGGCGAAAAAACTTCTTGGATAGAAAAAAGATGTTTGATAATTTCAGCAATTTTTACTTACATTGAAATTAAAGCCTCATTCAAGTTTTCACAAGAAAATCTTACTTTCAAGCTGGAGTATAAAAACTTTTAAAGGGAACAGTTACTTACAGGATCTGAACTTCATTAGACATGAATCTCATTTAAATTTTCTCTATGAACTAGGATCAGAACTTATTAGTTTGTTATTCAAAATAAAGATATATAATGCAATGTTTAATTTTAATGCATATATTTTTGCATTATTAAAGGCTGTTATTAAAAAAATTTTTTTGAACAATTTTAATCATTTTTATAATCAAAATTTTAAACATTAAATAAGGTAAATTGTAAAACTAAAAATCAGTTATTTTAAAAATTTATATTTCATCTTTGTTCTTTGTTATAATTTCCAAATATATAATACTGCTTGATATTACCTTTAGGGAGGATTTTTTTATGGGCTGTGAAATATTTAAAAATTGCCTTTTTTCCAAATTTCAATATGAAATTCAGACTGCAATATTTACAATTAATAATAATAAAACTTGAAGCCTTACAATTTAATTATGCATAAAAAATAATCCCTGTTATTCTGTAAATAAATAATAAATCTTCATCTTAATGTGTATAATCTGTAATAAATCTTCATTTTAATGTGTATAAAAATATTCTAACCTAGTAATATTATAATTTAAACTTTTGTAAATTTATTTCACCTGAAACAATATTTCAGGGAATCTAATAAAACAGTTAGTGATATTAAAGTTTTTCAAGCATCAGAAAATAGTTCTCTAAAAGAAGCTCTGGAAGATGTCTATTATGAAAAGTTATTGGTAAGTAATTTTTCTATTTATTTATAAGATAATAAGGACACTTCCCAAAATTTCAGGAAAAAAATTATTGCAATTTTAAATAGATCTTAAGTTATATTATCATTGTACACTTATATATTTATAGGCAAGTTTTAAATCTAAATATAAATAATGAATGATTAAAAATTTTGATCTATTACAAAATTATTTTTTTTATTATATATTCTCTTGTTATGTTATGTTGTAATTGTCTTTTTGTTTACAAATTTGTTAGTAGGCAACTTTTATCACATTCATTTCATTTTGTAAATTTAGATTATGAAGTAGATAAAATTCTTTACTTGTTAAAAATTAATGTTTACTATTTTTTTTGTACTTTTTACCTACTTGAAATATTTGCAGGCAAAAAAGATTTCTTCAAAGTCAAAATTAATCATATTTTAATAATATTTGTTATAAAAGATTCATGAAGTATAAGTTTGCCAATGAGTAAATAAGGTCAAATAGCTTATTTTTTCTTGAAACTAATTCATATTACTTAATAATTACAAAAAGAATTTAAAATTAAAATTCAATATAAAACATTAAACTAAATATTTAAAACTTTACTTTGTTATGTTTTTATTTTTTTAATAATGCCAACGTTCTCTCTTTTATTATTGATGTAGACTAAAGGCACTGTCTACAATAATGAAGTAATATCTATATTAAAAATTATCTAATATTCAAATCTTAAAACTTAATTTTAGTTCGTCATGAGTGAATTTTAATTTAAATTTTTTAATGTGGTTTTCGAAGGTTAGAATATATCATTCATAATATAAAAATAAAGAACACAATTTATGAAATAACAATTAAAATTTATGGGGTGAACATAAAATTTAAATAAAGCGAAAAAAAATTTGTCAAATTCGCATTCATAAGCGACATTTCCTTTTATAAAGTATGACTGAAATTTAACTATTCTAGTCTTTTATATTACGTATGCATATAATCTTGGAAGAAAGTAATAAATTATTTATTAATTTGGAAATTCATGAGGTTAGACGTTTGAGAAAAAATATATTAAATCAAATAAGCAGATTGAAATAAAACAGGTTAAGCAAAAAATAAAAAAAAAAAGAAAATTTAATAAATTAAGTACTAAAATATCAGTTGTATGTAGGAGGGAGATTTTTATATTGTAGGAGTTTTAAGTGAATTCGAATCAAAACATAACCTATATAAAGAAACTCTCAATAAAAGGGTTAGAGTTCTTAATCTTTAAATGATTTTAAAAATATCCTTTTATGTGTATATTAAAATGTGGATAAAGTTTTGAAAAATATTTTGAATTAAAAATTAACAGTAAAAAGGTTTCTTTACTTCATTGCTCTCATCATATAGCAGGTTAAAAAATGAGGCATGACAAATTCATAATATTTTTTGTAATTTTTGATTAAATCATTTTATAATTTTCAGTGTCTTTATAAAATTTTTTTTTCAAAAATTCATATACAAATATATTGATATTTATGTGTATAAATGCGTAAGCTTACTTAATTTTTTTAATCCAAGATTTTTATTTTATTACAGGAGAATGGATGTTGCGCCATTTGTAGTACTCAAACTTCTAAAATATGTTCTAATTGCAGTATTCATTATTGTAGCGATGATTGTCAAATGTTAGACTGGCCAAAACATAGATCGATATGTGAAAAGAAGTTGTAAGTATTATTTAAACAATTTTTTTGTAATTGTGAAGGAAGAAAAAACGGAACTGGAATCAACTTTTCATTAGAAAAATAATATTAATTCACATTGTTTCTTTCCAGTTTTATATATAACAAATACATAATTGGATCTCCTTCTGAACCGATTACAAATAGAATTTTATGTTTTGTCGGTGCTCGCTTAAAATCCTTTTTAACATTATATGATTCACTGATTTAATTTTGTTACAGGTCTGTCAATCAATTTCTATCGAATTCTAATTTTGAATCTTCAGCTAACGGGTCTGACACCGAAATCACTAACTTAAGCACTGAAAATAAATGGAAACACTCTTTAAGGAAGAAATCAAATAAAAGTCCATTAAATAAGGAGAAAATGTCAACTGTCAATGGTAAAGATTCATCATAATTTTATATTAGATTTAAATAATTAAAAAAACTAAAAGAATTGTAATTTTTAAATGTACTAATTTGTGTATATAAGTAAAAAATCTTATTTTAAATAAAATATTTACTCATTTTCAGGTATAATTCTTTCAAATTTGTTAACAATAATCATCTACTTTAATTAAAAAACATGATTAGCCTTAAGATTTCGTTACAATTAGGGATCAATAAATATGTAAAATTTATTAATATTGTTATAAATTATAAAGTTCCCTTGAAGTTAAAAATTTGTATTAACAAATATTTTTCCTTAGCTATTTGTTTATCTTTTTTTTTTTAAATAAATTTTTAATGTATACAGCGATATCATGAAATTATTTTTTCAACAATAATTTATTTTTTTGGAATTAAGATTTCAGATCCGTTACGAATGATTATCGAAATAAGTTATCAGCGAGTAATTGTGGAAGTCAGGATAATAATAAAACGCTTCAAAATTCAATGCCTAAGAAAAATAAAGTCATGTGCACAACTAAGGAGGAAAACGCTACTCCCAAAATCAATGTTTTTCATAATGAATCGTCGGAAAATGAAATAAACGAAGGAGAAGAATGTATTAAAGATAAAAAAACAAAGGAAGAGAATTCTGAATTTAAATCACTTCCTGAAAATGAAGAAAGTAATTGTACGACTGAAATCCCCAACGAATTAGAAAAATTAAAAATAGATTCATCAAAAATAAATGATCTTGTTATCGGGGATATGATAAAGGTAAAAGAATAATTTATAAGTACTACTTCTTATAAAGTTAAATTCTTTTAAAAATTTTCTTTTTGAATCAGTGTTCTTTAAATAAAGTTCTAAAAAAACTTAACTATATTGACATTTATATATATATAATTTTTAACAAAAAAACTTTTAATTGTTACTGTATTTAAAAAAAAAGAACTTTCATAATATATACAAACTTAATCATTCTAATAACAGTTGTAAATTAAATTAATATATTTCAGGTGAAATTTACTTTTAACGAGTTGCACGAGGAAACATTTTCGCTTTATTGGGTAATAAAGGAACAGGATATACCAAAATTTGAAGAAATACAGAATTTCCTCTCCAAAAATTATGAAACGTTAACAGATACTATTCCACAGAAAAATCATGTATATGGTTGTATTCATAACGGAAAATGGTAAGAATAAAAAATGAATTTTTTATATTTTTTTACATATTAGAGTTACTAAGATTTGATTAACATCTTTTTATGAGCAGCATTTGACGGTAATAAAGAATAATTTAAGATAAACATTTAATGCTTTGCCGCGGATAAAAGGTCTTAAACTTTTACTTTTGCATATGTTAAATTGTTCTATTATATTGTAATTTATAATTTTAATATTTAATTTTCTAATAATTTAATGTTAAAAGAAAAATAATTTTTGCATATCTTTTTCCTTAACATAATATTATTTATACATAAAAATTGTAAAATTATGTTTTTTAAGGTATAGAGGAAAAGTGATTTCCACGGAGCCAAGTCTTCGAATTCATAATATTGATATTGGCATTCTCTATGATTATAATTCAAAATATGTGAAAATGTTACCGCCTGATTTAGAGTCATTAAAAGGATTGGTCAGTATACTATCATCGGAGATTTTAATTTTATAATAAATTGATTAACTTACAAATAAACGTAAAACTATTTACATAATGTGAAACATTGTAGTATCTTCACATTATATGTAAATTTTTCACATTCATGTAAAACTAAAAAATTTTTATTGTAAATGTTAAATAGTTTCATTTATTGCATGAAATGTTATAAGTTATTATCATTTATCATTAATTGCAATAGTTTAGATGATTGTTTTAAAAACATTTTCTCGATATCCAAATATATAAAAATATTGCTTAAGGACTGAAGAAAAAAATTATTTTTTTAAAGTTAATTAACAAAAATATTTATTCCGTGCTCTAACTTTTCGTTTTTTATTTGTTTTTCATTTTTTAACCTTTTTACATTTAATGAATTTTTATTTATTAAAAAAATATGAAAATTGCACTGAAATACTGGAAACAATGACTATAAGAATTTTAACAGTTAAACTTCTAAAACTTGTCAATTTATTTCTCATTTTATTAAATAACCTTTCGGTAGTACAAAATTTAATTTTTCAATATTTTTTTTGATTGTATTTATCAAATTAAATTTAATTAAAAGAACTTTGTGGCATTTAGGCTTTCCCCATCAAACTACTTAAAAAAAGTGCTGAAAATTTTGCTAATCGAATAAAATGCTTTTGTGATGCGGTTGTCGAAGTGGTCAGTGTCAATTCAAAGGGTATATATCAGGTTGAATTATATGAAAGTAAGCACCCAGTATATGTCGCAGAAAAAATTGAAAAAGAGCATATATTGGAAGAAACCAAGGTCATAAATATTGTGGAAAAGACTGAAGAAACAAAAGCCATACAAGATGTTAAACAGAATTCTGAAGTAAAGACTGATGAAATAAGAAGGTAAGATTAATTACTATTTCTATAAAAAATATTTTTAAATTAAATTATAGAGTGCAATTTTTAATTTTTGGTTATTATTTATAATGGTAATTAATTATAATACATATGTAATATCAAAATATAATAAATGTGTTTTTTTATTTTTTCATTTAGTTTATTTTTTTTATTATTTTTTTAATATAAAGTTCGTCCAACTTTTTTAACGTGTGAAAATGTTAAATTAAGACAGACTACAATTAAGAGTTATATAAACATTTACATGAATTTTTACAGACTAACAAAATATTTTCAGATCTGTAATTGATGATCTTAGGGAAGGATATACTGGTGTATTCCACTTAATGCATATCTCTAATGATGAATTAAATGGTTGCCTAATTCCTGAAAATATTGAGGATGCAATTGATTGCCACAAAAAATTAGGAAGTTCCCGTATTGCGGAAATGCCGATAATTGAGTAATGAATTTCACCGTTTTAATATACTTAGTTATTAATTTAATATCATTAGAATATTAAAAAAATTAAAGTTGGTGATAGATATTATATTTTGAGGGATTTAAAACGAGCACTAGGCTCGAATTTTTTGATTTAGCATATTTTTAACACTTGAAAAATATAATTTTGTGAAAAATTTAATTTCCATTTCTCGCGAAATAGTTATTATAATATTTTTCTACAACCGCGATATCATTTAATTATTGGTTACATATTGATTTTATACATTCTAAATTATTCAATTTCACTTATAAGATTTGTACTTTATGAATTTTTTTGCTAAAACAATAATAACCTACATTACGTTATTAATAATATTATTGAAAGAAATTGATTCAAAGAGTTAAGGAAGTCTAATTATTTTGTACAAATATTTTAGAAGTGATATAGGAGATATGGTAATGGTTGTTAACAATGATAATCATGCCCATCGTGGTATAGTGATTTCCAAGCCTGACAAGAATCATTACGAAGTTTTTTTAATTGATTGTGGTTATGTAATACAAACTTCTAAAATTTTTGAAGTCCCTCAAAAACTACGCAATTCTATGGAGCTCGCTTGTAAGATGACAATGAAAAACCGCGAGATTTTGGATATGCAAATTGTAAGAATTTTTTTTTACAAAGGACCAACTATATATTTTATATTATTTACCGATAAAATGGATTTATTGTATTCTATTTAAAATTTTTTTTAGTTCGAATTAAATTCAGTGTTTATGTTTGAGATAAAAGATAAAGTTGAAGAAGGCAAATGGAATTGTATTTTAAAATGCGATGCCGATGAAGAAGGTTATGTTGAAATGTTAATGGAAAAAAGTGAAAAACCGAAAAGTATTATTAAACCTCATAAGGAATTTTACATTCCATTAGAATCTGAATGCAGAATAATTATATCGGCTTTAGGTGGTGGAAATACGGTTTATGTTCGCAGAATTGATGGCTCATGGGAAACTGATCTGGAGGAAATGGTCGTAGATATAAACTTATGGATTAAAAATCAGCACATTAATGAAGGCATGATTAATTAAATTTAGAGGGTTTGTTAATTATTTCATTTTTAATTCAAAGCACGATTAAATTTACTCTTCATTATATAATTTTCAGATAATATACAATACCCACTACAAGTCGGTGATTTAGTTTGCGCGAAGTTTCAAGCAGACAAGGTTTATTATCGTGCTAAAATTTTGTCTATAGCTGGTGATAATGTTAAAATACGTTTTGTTGATTATGGAAACGTCGAAGAAATGTGTATGAATGATTTAAGGCCACTTAAAGCGGAGTTTCATGATACTATCATTTTTGCCCGGAAAATTTCACTTTATAATCCAAAAGAAAAAATAATTTCTGAAACTGGTCTCAAATATCTTAAAGATCTTATCACGAATAGCACAGAGCTAATTATGGTAATATACTTTTTTAATGACAGGATGTCAATAAAAATTGAAATTTATTCAATTGGAATTTTAAAAAATTTTAGAGCTCATTACAAAAATGGAAAATATCCTTAACTGATATAGTACAATTTTGTTCTTGTTAAATTTTCTTGGATAATATTTTTTCATCTACCTTGTATCATTAGAAAAGCGAAAATTGTATTAAAAAATGACAGCTGAGAAACGCAATTAACGAAAATTTTTGTCTCTTTAAATTTTTAGACTTTTCACAATGATTCATCTGACTTCGTGATACTTTCGGAAAGAGATTCCTTTTTTGCAATAAATGAATTTATATTTGACGAAGAGATAAATGTCAAAGAGGAAAAACTAATTAGTTGCTCAGGTATTGATTCAACATTTCGTACTTAAATGTCTACATGAAAATTATTTATTTTTTTGATGAGGTTAAGCAAAATTTGATTTAAAAAAAACTTTAAAATGCATTACATTTCTCTTCATTTAAATTTGTTTTAATTATTTATACATTATTAAAATAATGTTTTAAAGCTTAGGTGGAAATGATGTCTTTAGCTGTGTTGAAATGCTAACATTTTAATGTTGCATCTGCCTAATCTCATTTTCAAATTTTTTGGGTGTATCAAAGTCAGTATTGAAAAAAATATGGAACTATTCGAAGGTCATGTTATTTTTATTTTAGTTTATTACATGGAAGTCAGTACTAATTATATTTCAGTTTAACTTAATAAAGATATATATGTTTCAGAAATATCGGACAGTGTTTTAAGCTTCCCAGTTTTCTCAGTTGGAGAGACAAATTTGATTATACTTCATGTAAACGAAGAAGAATTTATGGAAAGTGGTTTATTTTGGGCTTCGGATCCACTTACTTCTGAATTTGAATACATTATGGGCGAATTGTCGATAGAAATTTCAAATTATAGTTGCTCAACAAAAAGTTATAGCCCAAAAGTAGGAGAGTTTTGTATTGCTCAGTTTGAAGGTAATTTATTTCATGTGTATCTAATATATTTAAAAATATATACATTTATGGTATTTATTTACTTATTTATTTGATATTAATATATCTGAATATTTTTTTGGAATATACTGTTCAATAACAAAAAGGCTTTGCTCAAACGAAATGTAAAATATTTTGGTGTGTTGTAAAATTATTAAGAGTTGCAGAAAAACAGAAGAATGGGACTGTTTTAATTTTTATTTTTCTTTAATATCGTGTAAACATTTTGATAAATTATTTCTGATAAATACTATATAAAAATAAATCTATTTATTAGGTGGTTGGTATCGGGGAATAGTGATCAGTAAAAGTGGCCAGCAATTCAAAATTTTTTTCATAGATTTTGGCAACATTTGTCTCATTGAATCCGATTTAATTCGTAAAAAGCAATATAAATTTTTCCAAAATGCACCAGCAATTGTGAAGTGCATTTTTAGCGGTAAATAATTTCGATTTATTTTCAAATTAAAATAAAAGTAATCATCATTTTATTAATTTAAAATTAATTTCAAAATTTCAGGATTTGAAAATCAAGATAATGACAAACGTCAATCTGCGCTTGACTTCGTGAAGAAAAATATTAATGAATATTTAAATTGTGTGATTGTCGAGAAGGTGGTTAATAATTCATGTTTCATTCGTTTCCCTTCTTTTGAGCAAAAATCAAGTATTTAATTTTCGGTAAAACATTAAAAGTATTGTATTTCCAATTAGAAGAACAATTTTTTCGGAGCTCTGTGTTTGAATTTTTTAACTCCTCATTCGTGAAAAATTTAATTCCGTATTTTTACTCACTGTCAAATTTCGCATTCTTTTTTAAATGCAATTTCAGGAAACATTCAGTATAGAAAAGTTTTAGCTAATGAAATTTTCATTCTAATATTATTTGATTTCGATTTTCTTTAGTTGCTATATAAACTCATTATATCTTTCTGAATATTTGAAACCTTTAAATGAGTGTTAATTTGTATGACATTACATTATACTCGCAGTCATTGACATTTTTTTTATGAATTTGTGTAGATTTACTCTTGTTTAAGCGACTGCATTAATTATTTTCATATTTCTTGTAATTTGCATTATTTTATTCTTATTATCCACAGTAATTGATTTTTATTCTTTTGAACAAGAAAACCATAATTAATAGATAAATTAAATTATAATAAAACCTGTAAACTTAATATAGAGAACTTAGTCTTATTGATTCTCA
The DNA here is from genome assembly GCA_028565995.1 of Ricinus marginatus. Classification (NCBI taxonomy): domain Eukaryota; kingdom Metazoa; phylum Arthropoda; class Insecta; order Psocodea; family Ricinidae; genus Ricinus; species Ricinus marginatus. Next base: position 2,495,107 of record JAOWBB010000012.1, read on the forward strand.
TAATAATAGTAACATCATTTTGTAATGCATATTTAATTCGTAATTTTTTACAAGCAATTGTTGCTATTAATATTGTGAAATCATTACAATGTAAAGTCATATTAAACTTTCATATGATCTCATTTTAATTAAGATAATTTTAGTGAAAAAGTAAATATTGATTTGCTTACGGAAAATATTGGTTTACGGGTTTTTCAGCCTGAATTTGAACACTTAAAATAAGTTAGTTAAATTTAAGGTCTTTATGATTTTTAAAATTTAAAGTTGATCTGTCTTGCTTTTCATAATTTTTGAGTGATCTTATGATTGTCAAATTTTTTTACGTATAATATTAAAAAGGAAAATAAAGATTTGCTAAATCTCTTTTGTACAACTATTTTTTTTTCTTTAAATGGATGATTATGGACAAGAATATTTTATTTTAAGATTGGGCAAAATTTTTAAAGTAGAAAAAATTGTTCTATCTGGAACTTTGTTCTTAACATACAATATATAATTCAAGTATTAACTTTTACAATTTTTTTATTATATCATCATATAAGTAAAAGATAACCACTTACGTCATTGCATAAAGGTATATACTTATCTTTTTCGACTAAAAATATAAATTTGTAAATAATAAGAAAACATTAAATCCCATTCTAAATTTGTTCAATTTCTTGCTTGGATCAGTCCTTTATTGTATAAATTATAAATTATATCTTGTCCATTTATAAACTGATAAAAAAAAATTACAATTTATTTTTATTAGTAAAAAGAATATTAATGTGAAAAATAGTTATTAGAATAATAATTTTTACAAACAAAAAAAAAGCAACCAATATTTCAAATGAAATTTCTAACAATTAGCTCGAAAATATTTTTATAGTACTTTCACAAGTAAGTGTTTTCGAACCTTTAAGCAGAAAATGCAATAGGTCGATCCTTCCATTTATTCAAAACACCATTTTTTTTTCATGTTATTCTCTTATTGTAGTTTGTTTTTGGAAATATAATCTTCATTAATGGAATTACTTGAATAAGGAAAATTTAAAAAAAAGCTGAAATTGCTAATAGCGATTTCATTTCAGCGAATGTATTTTTTTCATTTTTCAAAGTATTTTTAGAATATCTACTTTTGATTTTTCTGTTTGTTTAATAAGTTAATAACAATAATAATAATAATAATAATAATAAATTATAAAATTAATAAATGGGAAAAATAGTAAGTCAGTTTTGTCATTTTTTTAAAATAATTTTGAATATAACAGCTACTTAGGTTTTCATAATAATGGAAAAGCTAATCAGATTATTGATTCTTCCGGTTGATTATTGCATATGTTATTTAGCTCGTATTACTAAACCAGAATATTTAAATTTGTAAGTGCTTATATGTCATTTTAAAAAAGACAATAAATCAATAGCTAGGTTATCAATAATCTGATTCAGAAATATGATCAAATATCATTCACAATAATCAAAAGGATCTAAGCTTCAAATGGAGGTCAGTTTTTTTTGATATGACGGTAAAGATTTTTTTAAATATCCTATATTCCCCAGATTAAGGTTAGGTAATGTAATGACCCTATCAGCAGTAACAGACCTTGCAGAGTGTTGGCTGCATAGCTCGTATGGTTCCTGAAATAAGTTATTTTCATTGGCCTTAAACATAATTTACTGAAGACCGATAGAGGATTATCCTCAAGGCAGTTTTGCTTGCTTGACGAAGTCAGTAATAAAGAGATTCCTATTTCTACTTATGGAATGAAAATTTTTTGCCGTTAGAGGAAATGCATCGCAATTTATTCAAATGGAATTGCAATATGTAGAATGTAGGAAAGGGGGGAAATTACAACTAAAATAATAACAAACGTTAGAATGTCAACTTATAAATTTCTGAAGAACAGAAGAAAAACTTGGCTCCAAATAATTTTTAACTGCGTGCATTTTTTAAATATGAATTTAGGAAATTCTTAACGAAAGCCTTCATTTTGCAAAATGAAATTTAATCACTTTTACAAACTTTTTCCTGACTGTCGAATATTTAAGAAAACGCATTAAATTGCTCGAATTCATAACAAAAAGAAAAAAAACGAAATAATCCGAATCTGGGGTAAATTGATGGATTTCGAAATTCAAACATATTCACAGTCTTCTATTAACGTTCAAAGTATATGAAAAGTTACAATAATCTAATGACTTCTAGTTTTGCATGGCCGTCACGCCAAATAGTTTTTTTCAAACTAGGAAAATCTGCAGCAGAGATCGAAGATCTTATTTGGATTATATATTATATTGGGCTTATTTGGATCCGCAGCCGTGTACTATTAATGCCTTTTTTTGTCGTAGAAGGATAAAGTACCTCGCGCACCGCAACGGCTCGTTGCCGCTGAGAATATGCGACATGCATCCATTAAAAGCCCCCTGTAACCCCCTTGTAGCGCATAACCATGAAAACCGCATATACCACCGAAGTATTCTTCTGCGGTACTATTTATGCCTGGAATATATAATATCTCAAGCATTATGTTATATGCTTTTAAAGAATTAAAAAAAAAAATTAGTATTTATGGTTTCAAATTATTACATTTCCGAGAGTGTAAGAAACACTACAACTAAAATTAACGATCAGTATTACAGTCAAACAACATCCGGTTTTTAAAATGGTTGTATTAGTTGATTATAACCAGGTTATAACTTATTTAAGCAATTTGGCTATTAAATTTTTATATATAGCGCTCATATTTTATAACTAAAAGCAATTCCTTCACGGAATTCCGACACATTTTACAAGAGAGCAACATTTTTGAAACTTAACCAACACAAAATTAAAATTATATTGTATATTAATTTAAATTAACGATTTCAATAAAAAAATATAAAAATTTGAATACTATTTTATTGACGCTGTCTTTTTCTTTTGCTGTCTAATAATTGTGTCAAAGCAAATCTAAAATATTTATTTTTATTTTGTAATTTAAAAATAAAATGAACAAGGAAATACTATTCTTGTTGCAAATTCAACAAATCCGGAGGTCCTAAATTTGGCTGACCGAAAAATAAATATATAACATAAATTCATAACTTTTTAATGCGATCAGCAGAGTAATAATTTGAAAATTTAGATGCGCGGGATAATCAAAAAGTATCAATCCAAGTTAAAATAGATCTGAAGGAACAAGCTCGAAAGGGTAATTACATAAAAATAAAATATTACACATAAAATGTAAAAAACGTTTTATATTTTAAAAAAATGAAATTCAATTAATTTTAGATCTCATCATCAAAATTATAAACTTTTACTTTTGAGAACATATTTCTGATCCATGTCAAATATAATTTCATTCAGTTTGCCCTGAAATTTATTTTTCAATTCTGCAAAATTTATAATTCACTAATAATGTTATAATAATAGAAAATTTTTAAAGAATACCAACTTAAATGAAAACTTTCACGTTTTTAATTTTCTATGTTATACTTATCTTACGAACTTATCACGTTTTTAATTTTCTATGTTATACTTTAAATATAGTCACTTCAGAGTTCGATGTTTTAAATGCACTTTAATTTTCAAATTTTTTAATATTGCTAGGCTGTAATAATGATTTGTATGGCCCATTCCAAATTTTTTGTTTAGAAAGTTTCACATATTTTTGATTTAATATTTTAATATATATACCTCTGTTTTAAATGATGGTAATATTATAATTTCTGCAGAGCCCAACAATTTGTTTTAAGGCAAAGTATGGAGAAGAAACTAATATTTGCAAAATTTAACATAAGCTAAAATGATATTTTTATAATAATATTTATTATAAAGTTAATGTCAATACATAGTTAAAGATATTCATTATTGATAAGCTTTCATTTAATTTAATTTTATGTTGCATTTAGATCGTTATACATCCAAAACCATAGTAAAAAAATTTAATTTTTAAAAAAATAAAAATATTTAAAATACATTAATACGCATTATATCAATAATGGATGAATTTCACTCGAAGATTGTTAATATGTCCATTATAAGCATGATTTGGGTTTCTGTAAAACTGAATAATCTTCTAATCTTCAAATAGTGCTTGGATATTTAATATATTAATGTGCTGGACGCATTTAACATCTTGGATTATTCTTGATAGTTTATTAGAATAACAGTTAAAATTAGAAAAACATTTTAGATAATCTAAAATATGTTTTTAAAATGTATTCAGTTGGATTTTTCAAATAATAGAAATTTGGACGAGTTAGTACAGGGATAATTCCTGAGTAAAAAGTTTGTAATCGAGTAATGTTTCAAGACAAACGAAATAAGTAGTTGGGAAAGAAAAAACAAATGGAAAGGGAATATATTAATTATTAAACATAAATTAATAGAACATCACACAATGCAATATCGCTCTTTCGCACTTGGCTTCAAAATCATGAAGTAAATCATCTATATCGTTATCTAAATCCTCGCTCTGAGACATCTGAAAATATAGAAATAGTATAATAATAACAGTAATAATGCACGATATCTTGCAGACGTTATTTACTTAGAACTCGAAAGCATTATTTTTGTAGTAAATACAAGAAAAGAAGCAAAAGCAAAAAATAAGAATTTTTAATCATTTTTCTAAAAAATATAAGAATGTTTTATGAAATTTATTCCTTTCTTTCAAAATTACAGAATATTTTAAAGTTTTTCATCTTGTAATCCTTCCAAGTACAATCAACCAACCTTTGTCACTAATTCACAAAGTAAAAATGCACCTAGGGTAGCTTCCTCGTGATTATCTTGAATGTCTATATTAATTATATGTACAGGACAAATATCGGTTGAGGGTCTTCCTTCTAATGCTGAAATATAAAAAAATGATAATTAAATTTTTTAACTTTTTAAAAGTTAAAGAATTTTGTTTTTAAAAGCGGCTGCTGATAATTATATATCTTCGCATGCAAGAGGAATGTTTTACAAGCTTCATCCGCATTTTGACGTTACATTTGATCCATCAATTTTCTTTCTTTAAAGCCAATGAACTCCATGTTGATTTTTTTTAATTTTATCTGTGTTTGTGTGCGTGTATGTACATATACATACAATTTTGTATAAATTTGTATCAAGCTGTATGACGAATATTGAATTTCATAATGTCAAAATCATTTTTTTTCATAAAATTCCGAATATTTGGCATTCTATATCCTTTCTCGATGATATAACATTACGGAAAATTCGGCAATAGGCATGCATAACGTATTAATTGCAATACGTTATAACACTGGATATTTGTTTTTTTAGATTTTTAATCAATCTCGCATGATGTTCAATACGTAAAAAACTTTTACATTAAGGAAAAGCGCCATTTGAAAATGTATGGCAACCTTCATTATGAATATTCTGCCATTGGATAATATCAACAATCTATCTCTTATGGAATGACAATAATAAATGGGGCATTCTGGACGATGTTTGTCATGTCAAATTCATTTTCATTGTCAACTGTATTAATCCCATGCTTGTTTCCTTCTTCATGAGCATATGTAGAGAGAGTCCATGCAATTCGCAGATATAATTAGATCAATGAAGTTTTGCTCCACGTCTGGAATAAACTAAATCGGTCTGGCATAGACTTCATCTGCCATTAATAGTTATTTATTGTTAAATTAATTCTTAACGATACGTACATTCAATAACTTGATCGTACACTCGCTCCTCGCACGTGATAATAATGTCGAATTTTTCCATGCAAGTTTGAAATCTCTCGGGTCCGGGTTTAATCCTTCTATTTCTGTCTAACATGTGTAAAAGTCCATTTTGAGTATAAAACGTTTTGTCTTTGTTCAGCAAATCCTGATAGATTTCTTCGTAAGAGCAACCAAAATCGTAAATATTTGGTTTGTCGGGGGCTGTTCCAGGCAGTTTCACTCTATCTCCAGTTCCGAATGATTTCACGTAAAAGCCTTTTTTGCTGAAATTCATAAGAGAAAAATTTGCGTAAAATCTGAGGAATTTTCAATTTCCAGCCGATTTTTGCCGTTTCATCTATGCACTCCCGTGTGGTGCACTGCGGATGGGTATGCCAATTTCGAAATTTTCGCGTTTAAGCGGAATCGAAAAAAAATTATTTTTCCGTTTCCCCGATGAACAATATTAATTTTAGTGGGTAAAACATTGTTGCATCTATAATTTGAAAAAAAAAAGGAAAAAATACTTTGAAATCAAAACAACTTGTGCTTCCACAAGTCAAACTTAAGGGACGTTATTTTACTTAATCTATCAAAACTTCACCGACTCATTCATTTGACAGATACTAATATTTAATGGTTTGAAATTGACGTGGAAAATATACGAGATATTTCAAATAAAAAGCATAAAGGGTGGGTGCTAATGGCAAGTCGACGGTGAATTACAACAATTAGTAACATCTAATTAGGAAAAAGAACTTAAGAACTGAAATCTTCCCATTTTAACAGTAGCAATAAATTGTCCGATGTAAAATTCAGATTTAACTTCTCGTAAATGTAATAAACGTATCATTAAAATTTATTCCAAAAGATTTGATCTCACGCAAAAGGGTTTTAAATGAACGTTCTGTAACAAAATCAAACATTTCATAAATTATTATTTGTCTTTAAAATTAATTGCTAGATTTCTTAATGAAGTAAAACTTCAATTTCTTGAAGATAACTTATTTTCAATTATTAGTGATACATGAAAAAAGTTGTTATCATACCCGAACTTTATTTATTTATAACTATTAGATTATCTTAAAATAAAATTAACTTTGTCAACAGAAATAAATTTGACTACAGCCAATCTTATTACAATGACATACTGAAGCGCAAACAGTTAGACTAATTTTTTTTATGAAATTTTTTTCAATTCAAGCCACGGGCAACTGTTTCTTTCGGTCAACACTCTTTTCTGTAACAGATTATGTATAAATCAATATGAAAAGAAGAAATTGAAATTTAAAATGCTTCTAAATGGTTTTCAAAATAATAATAAGCCAGAAATAAGCACTTTATTCTTTTTGGTCCGATCCTAATACGAACTTCGCACTTAGTATTAATCCGCATAATTCTACACTGAAATTCCAAAACGAGTTAAAAAAGTGGAGATTTTCATACCTGAAGAGAAAGAAAAAAAAAAGAGAAACTCAGGAAAATGGAAAAATACCGAAGAATTAATAGAGAAAATATTTTATTATTTAAAAACATGAAATAAAACCTTTCAGATATTTAAATAATTGATTAAATTGGCGCGGCAGATGTAATACATGATTGTGGAAAGTTCTAATTGTTACCGTCAATAGATAGTAGCATATAGCGATTTATTATAAGATTTTAATTAATCATTAACAGTATATAATATCCGAAATCCTACGTTGAATAAAGTTAAATTGTTCTTCGTACATTTTGTTCTGGCAAAATTTTATTCAGTTTATATTTGATTATATAAAAATTGAGACACTGATTGAAAACAAATTCATCTAACGATTAACAAATTAAATTTCAAATTAAAAAATAAACATTTAAATTAACATTCAAAACAATGAAACATAAAAAAATTAATAGATCCTGTCTAAATTTCACATAAAATTTTAAAACAATTTTCTTAAGAAATTATAAAAAATATTTCATTAAAAAAGCTGTAATGATCGGAACAAGGAATTAATTTTATCATATTATTTGAATGATGTTTGCAACTGATGATGATTTTTAAATTAATTGTGTAATATACAAGATCTAATTATCAAGCCATTTCATTATAAATGGTAAAATAAATGGACATGTCTCTAATAATGCACTTTCAGTTTGAAAAAAATTACAATTGCTAACAGTTCTCAAAAGCTGAACTTTCATTTCATTAAAGTGTATATATAATATTTGCAAAATATATAAACAGAAATAATATAAGAATTTCAAATAATTTGTTTTATTTCCAGCCTACCCTTTTAAATTTATTAGATCCTAGATATATAAATTTTCTTGACCTATGATTCTTCAAAATCGTTCTATTTCAATAGTTTTCTTATGGAATACAATTTAAGAAATGCTAAAAGCTTGAATTTAATATCGCTATAAGATACATCTGTAGTGTCTAACATTTAAATGATAATAAAATCCTATATAATTCTTTTTCCTTTAATTAAAGCTATTTTGACGGTTACAAAAATTGATTGAATTTTTAGTCAGATTTTTTACATTGTTGTGATAAATCTAAATTTATTGAGTCAAGGCAGCATTTATGCGATGACCTGGAATTTATTTTACTTCCGATCTTCATAAAATATCAGAACATTATATATTCGGCATCGCTTTGCGATGAAAAAAATTTGAAAAACTTATTGACTATTTAATTGTTATTAAGAAATTCAGATTTTAATCAAATTCTCTTAATATTTTAACCTAATTTTAAACTTATGGATCTAAGCGTGAGAAAAATTACGTAAAAAACAATATTAATAAATAATACTGAATCGTTCCTGGTTATGAGCAAACATATCCTATAATGTTCACTTTAGAAATTAATTTATGTCAAAAAATTTTTTCCATTTTCCCATTATTACTCAAATATTCAATCACATATTCACTCTGAGGCAATTAAAAAATGATGGGATTTTTGAACAATATGACTATAAAAATATTCTAAACATAACAGGAACTGCAACTAGATTGTGCTACCTAGAAAAAAGCTACAATCCTTGTTTTTTTTTCACAAAATTAAAAAGATTAAATTCAATTTTTGAGCCTCCTTAATTTTTATATTTTGTAGATTTTGCTAGGCCAGTAATTTTATTTTTTAGTGTAATTTCTAAAGTAATAAGTTTTTAAATCTGAATTAAAATAATTCAATGTGCAATAATACTTAATTAAGAGGCTCCAAGATCATTTTGCCAAATGAAATGCTGCAAGAAAAAAAAAAGAAAAATTGTTTGATGGATAGAAAGAGAATGGAAAATTAAGTGAAAATTTAGAATTTTGAATATTATTGGGAAATTGGCTGTAATAAAAATAAAATCACCATCAGAAAAGAAAAATATTACAATATATAAATACTTTGCCAACTACTTCTAATCATTTTTAGTGGCAGTTAAATTTTATCTGGCTTGCAGTTTTTGGTTTCAATATGCAGCATATTTCTTTCTCTATGGTTATTTTATTTACTTAGTCATACAGCCTAAAATCCAAAAATAATCAAAATAATACAGTTTACAAGGTTAAAAATTTTAAAATTACATTAGAGTTAATGGATTTATTAGGATTTGGATAACTTTTGAAAAGATAGAAATAAAGCAACTATTAGGAGACGATTGGAAATGTAAATATTTTTCAAAGCAAATTCCATATTTTCAACTCGGGCAAAAAGTAATTTCAATATCCTCGATTTGAAGACCAATGCAAGGCATTAATCCCCTGCTATCTTTATACCTACAAAATAAAAATTTATTAATTGATTATGAATAAATCCAACAAATAAAAATATCTTCACAAATCAAACTCTCACCTTAGAAAGGCATGCGCCTCCATACTTCTATTCATATTACTAGAACAGCTTACAGCAATTTTTAAATTTTTGGCTTGTGGCATTTTAATACATATATACAGATAATTTTCTTCTGTCTTTAACTGTTAAAGAAATCTAAAACTCCTAAAATTCTTTAACTGTTAAGAGGTCAGCTATTTACAAATAAACTCGAACTATAAATTCTGTATATTTTAATAAAACAATGTTTTTCGCGTTACATTTTTTTCGATCTATCCATAATATTAATGGTATAAATGGTAACATTTTATCTCTTAGCACACATATTAAGCAATAGCCTTTATAAATGATTTACTAAATAAAAGAGTGGTGCTGAAATTAGATGTCTACTACCAGTGTAATGGCCCATGAAGGACTCGTCTCCCTGTTACTGAAATTGCTTAGCTTTGCGACGAGATATGATATGCGTAATGTTGTCAGACATGATTCTAATTTCCAAAATGGAGGCTTAAGCTACTGTTTTGCAATCGTACGAATTACTTATTAATGAAAATATAATATTTGTCATTAAAAGTCACTCAATTTTATATGTAAGATTCGGTCATGGACCGGTTTGCACGCGTAAAAAGAAAGCAGGCATTTTGTTTTACTATCATTTCAAAGTGATGTAATTCGTTATGTATTAAAAAATAAAAGTATTTTAAATTTTTTTAAGTAATTTAAGTTTTTAGTTTTATAATTTTATCTATCAGTAACAATTATTTATTCAGTCACCTAATGAAAAAGTGCTTGCTGTATTACTCAAATATTTTTCGTTCCGTGGCATTGTCGTACATTAAAACGTTATAAAAATCAATTTAAATTTATGACATTCCAACATTCTTTTTTAAATTCAGTAAAGAATCAAATGATTGTTATCGCAATTTAACGTAAAATAAAAAGTCATTTACAACTGCAAAAGTTCTCTCACTCTTGAAGTAAAATATACAATATTTGTTTTTAAATTTTTCTTGTTTAAAAGACATTTTAATGAAAAAAACAAAATTGCATATCTGAAAATTAGAGATTGGAAAAATAAATACATTCAGTGGCAACTGAAAAATAAATTATTACCTACATGGAAGCAAAAATTATTCATAATGCAAATTAAAATAAATTTATAACTTCCTTTAAATATCAAAATTTTGCACATTTACAGTGGATCATTGTTACACTGTAATGACAAAAAGTATCTTTTTGTATTTTATTACAAATATAAATTATGATCATTTATAATTTAAATAAAATATCTTTCTAATTATTTTAATTTTTAGAGCAAATTTCTTATTAATATTGAATATATTTTAAATTTATGAATTGAAATAATAAGCATATATTAATCTTATAACATTTCTTTACAATTTTGGAAGGTAGTTTTTTTTTATAAATTGTGATTACATGTATTTTATATATTTCATATAATTATATAATTACATTAGAAAACTTGATAATGCTGACAATTTTATTACCTAAGATGACAAGTTTGATCCAAATCAAAACAGGTTAGAGTACTTTTTACTTTTATCAAAGAAATGTGTTCTTTTTATTTCATTAAATAATTGAATAATGGAAGATATTTGAATGTCTTTTTAAAACACGGAATTCACATGGATGTCTTGCATAATTTTTAGTTTTTAAAAACCTATTAGACGAAGACCTATAGAACGGTTGAAAACCTTTTATTATTTTCCGAGCTATTGGCATTGTCATAATATAATTTTTTTACCATTGGCTGTTTAGGCAATTTGAGGGATTTTGAGTAAGGGATATAAGCTACTGAGTTCGGTGAAGAGAAATTAGTGATAAATAAACAGAAAAGAGAATGTTCACTTCATTAAAGTGGTGGTGCAAAATACAGCCAAGCATTCAACGACGATATCAGATGCTAGAAAGTCAGAAATATTTGAACATTGTCTCATTACCGTATATATGTATGGGGTTGCTAAAAACCAAAATTTCCACCTAATATATTTTTTAAATTTAATTTCTGAAATTTTTTTTTCAAATATTTATGTCCCATAAGTTGGTATCTTAAGTTTTTGTATACAATAACTTTCACTTTTCTATCAATCTTTACAACGTGTTTGTTATAATGTAGTTAAAAAAATTATGGGATCTGTTGTTGGTAAATATATGGGAAATGTATCAACAAATTTATTAAAAAATTTACGCTCTAGAAAAAGGAAATACTCCCAAGAAAATGATTCCGATGGAGAAGGAAATGGAGAATTAGACTCTGCAACACATCCACCCAAAAGGTATAATTTTTTGAAGGTGTTTAATGATAACGCATGAAAAATGAACGAATATATTTTATCAACACTTTTTAAAATCTAAAATCATTTTAGAAGCATTCTGCAGACCTTTAAAGAATAATGTACTTTCAAATTCAATTTTTTTGATTTTCTTTTATGATAATGATTAAAAATATTTTTAAAAAGTTTTTTCGAATCATTCACCTGATTTATTGTTTAAATACTTTCCTCATTAATTTTTAGGAGAAAAGTGAAAAAAAAATTACTATCTACGCCGCAATATATTTATCAAGCTTTATTTAAAGAAGGTTCTGACAGTGATATTACTTTAGTGGCTCTTGGGAAAGAGTGGAAATTACATAAAATTTATTTATGTCAGAGTCCATATTTTGCTAGTATGTTTTCTGGATCATGGAAGGAAGCTAATGAAAATATTGTTTATATTGAAATTATTGATCCAAAAATTACAGTTGAATGTAAGTATGAAAAAAGCTTGTTAACTGTCTTATTATATAATAATTATTGTTAATATATTATATAATCAATAAAACAATATATTTATTGTCATATAAAAAATTTTTAAAATACTTTTTCAGCTCTTTATACTGTTCTTGGATCATTATATTTTAATGAACTTGATTTGGAATCAGGACAGTTAGTTTCAGTATTAGCCACTGCTGCTCTTTTCCAATTGGATTCCATGTCTGAACGATGTGCTGAGGTTATGATAGAAACTCTTGATATGGAGGTGTGTAAAATTAAAATAACTATAACATTAGATAAGTTAATAAGTATATCATAAGTAAATGGTAATATGTATTAATTTAGTAATTTTTGAAAATTATAGGTAGTATTAAATTATTATGAAGCTGCTTTAGAGTATGGAGTTTTTTCATTGAAAGAAGCTGCCCATAACTGGCTTTTAGCTAATCTTTTAACATATGTTCGAAACTATCCAGAAGTTTTATCAATGATAAGGTGAACCGAAAATTTATTTTTAATGTTGTTTAATTTATAAGTTAACTATGAAGACAGTATTTAATTTACTAATACTTTTACTTTTTTAAGAAATAGATGAAACTGAGAAGTTTTGTAAAAAGTTAACATTAATATTCAAAATAGTGATATGTAAAGATATTCTCTGTTTTCTTATAAATGTTTCTAATAATGAAAAATATGAAATTCCTATAAATGATGGAATTTAAAATCTTTCAAAATTTTTTTTTTCAGTGTTGATTTGATGACAACATTAGTTAGTAGTCCAAATCTTTTTGTAGTACAAACTGAATCTTCTGTTTACTTTATGCTGCAGACATGGCTATACTATAATTTAAATCCTAATGAAAAAAAAAATGGAAATAATCAGCAAGTGTTGGAAAAGAGTTCTGAATATTTTCAAAGCATTTATAGTAATTAACAAAAATTTTAAAATTGTGCTTTTGTTACCAAGTTGGAGTTTTCACCAACTATATAATTTGAATTTTATTACATTTTAGATGGAACTGACTTCCTACTTACTGAAGAGGGTAAAAAGTATGCGCCTCCTTTTAAGGCCTTAAGATTTCAACATCTAATAAATTTGTTGGATGATATGAATCGAATACGATATGATCATATAGTACCAGATGGATGGATGCGTGATGCTATCATAAATGCCTGGATTTCCCTGCTTAAATTTGATCATGGTGTTGATAGGGGGTAATTAAATTGCAATGGATAAAATAATATGTTTCATAATTAGTGGTATTCAATATTACCATTAACTGTTAATTTATGTGGAAATAAGATTAAGAATGACGAATAAAATATTTTATAAAATTTTGAATTTTAAATAATTTTCTTTTAATAAATTAACAGTAATATTGGCTGCAAATGCTAAGAGTTTATTAACCTTGTTTAATTAGAGTGCTCATTTTAATGGAATCCTTTAAATTATTTTGATCAGTTGAAAGCTTGAACATAAATAGGTATTAAAACCAATGTTTTCCGTTTATTTTGAACATTAAATAAACTTAAAACGAAATTTAAAAAAATGTTTGTATGAGTGTATTGTATGAATGACGGCGTAACAATCCATTTTAAAATATTCATTACTGGCATAAATTAAATAATTTAAAAAATTTTGATTATTATTTGGTAACAAAAAATTTCATGTTAGATCTTATTTCAGGCCTAGGCAGTGCACGGAAGCGGAATTAAGTGCTAATGCCCTCAGATGTGGGCGTATTCTCCATGATGATGGCGAGCACGTATGGAGATGGATGGGCTTTTACGGTGGACTTGATTTAGTTTGGACTTGCAAAAATCATTGTGTTAAAGTAAGAAGGAATCACAGAGGCAATGATGGTTCGGTATTAAGCATGGCGAATAGAAGATATGTTGCTTGCCGGTAATATACTATTGTAATTAGATATAGGTTGAGAATTATTTCAAGTGCTATTTTTTCAAGTCTGATAGTGCAATTTATATTCATGCTATATTGCAGGAATATATTTTATTTTACGTTACTATTTTCTTAGTCATCAAAATTGTTCTGAGGCACAAGTTTTTAAAATTGTATGTTATAACGAAAACGATTTTAAATGAATGATAAGGTTAGATAAATTTAATTTGTTTGCTTCAAATGCAAAGCCAAAAATAAAAATCATTAATCTTTCATCTATAATTCTTATTATTTATAATTCTTTCTCTATAATTCTTATAATTGTCAATTTTGTCACTGTAGCTGCTAAAGACAAATTAAGCTGTAGGAATTTTTTCATTAAAAATTATTATTTTTAATTTATTAATTCCAGAATAACAATTGCAAAACTAAATAATCAGAGACAAACGGAGTACATTGAAAAGTCAACAGTACAAATTCTTCAATTTTTAAAACATGACGAGGTAACCGAATTAATTTGAGAACTAATAAAAGGGCGCAACGTTGTGGAACAGCATTATATTGAATTCTTCTTTGGTTATAGGTCGTTATAATGAATTTTAAAAATGACATTTCGTTTCCCGTCTATCTATTAGGAGAACTAGTTTTTTCTAATTCGGAGTGAACACCTGGTATGTACACCTTCGTTAATTAAGAGAGGTAATTCAATTCAAGAAAAAGTGGAAATTTTTTAATATTTTCAGTTTTACGATTTGATATCGCGTTGAGTGAAAAAAATTCAAATGGCTGGATGAATTTGTATTTATAAATTATGGATTTCTTTTAATAAAGTTTGAAATCTTTGCAGGTTCTCTCAATTAAGTGAAAATTTATAAAATTCGGCTCTAAAGTAATAACATCAGATTTCATAAGTTTTAATTTTACGCTGCAATTAAATCAGGATGAATATTTATTACCGGAACGAGTCAGAATTTTTATTTTATTGCTGTGGATTTAATTCGCCCAAACTACTTTTTATGTAAAAAATATATATATATACACACACACATTTTGTACGATTTTTAAAAATTTAGTAACATTATTGAAAAGGATATTTGTAAATAATACAAAACTTAACTTTATTTAGTTCAGAATAACTGTTATGTAAGAAAACATTTTTATATGATCATGTAAATGGATAAATAATTAATAGGTCATTATGCTTTATATATTATTAAAAAAATTATTGGAATTAATTTAACTTCATTTTTAGGACTAATTATTTTTTTTATTAAAAATTTTCTACATATTTTTTGTGTACTGCGGAATATAAGGCTGGTAAGATCACAATCAAGAATCAAATAAATTATGACCATAAACATTTATTTTCATTGAAAATTTCAACTTCAGTATTAAGGCTGTGAAAATAATACAATAAAAATTTTAGACAAATTTAGACAAAAGAAATTTTATACTTTAGATACTATGATTCCATAAACTTATAATGTAATTTTCACTCATATACTGAATTCTAAATTTTTTTTTCCATTGAGTTGAAGATTTGATTTTAAATTTTTTTATTTCTTAAAATATTATATTTTTTTTTAGAAAGAATTAAGTTAAATTTTAAATTATTTTGTTTCAAGTTAGTGTAAACAATATGCTGCGGATCAGAAACAGAAATAGAATAATTCTCAAAATTATTCAAAATATTTTGATTATTAAACGAACAATTACCCCGTATACAGCATATATTTCAGTGTCATTACAACCTTATTACTGCTCTTTCTATGAAGGCCATGAAAAATATGGTTTTGTTTTAAAAAGATACGATTTTAGGATTTTAAAGTATGAAAATTAAAAAATTGTAAAAGAAAATTAATTTTCTTAATTTTAAAATTTAATTTTTACTTTTGAATTGTTATATAAATGTTAAGGGTTTATGGAAATTTTGATTTTTATTTTCCCGGCAAGATTTCCTAATTTTTTAATTTGGGTTTTTTGAAGTAGGTTAGTCAATTGAACAAATTAACAAGTTCTCATCAATGAAATACGATACGGTAATTGTGAAAATAGGTTTAAAAGTTTTAAATTTTTAAACTTTTCACTTATTGAAAATATATCAGGAAATTATGCCTAAGAAGAAGTACATATCAGGGTTTAAAATTATAAAAATAATTCCTTAGAAATTTATTTATGAAAGCATTGGAAGTGCTTCATTACCAATATTAATCCCAGGTAATTATAAATTTTTTTAAATTTTAAAATTAATTTTTAATTTAGTTATTTTGTTCTGTCTCGAAATTTTTCTCTTAAAAAGCGTCACCTTAGTCCCGTTTTCAATGGCAATGACATCAAAGAAGTTTCAAAACTATGCGTCGTCAAGTTTTGAATATCTCAGAAAACGAGCCCTAATAAATAAACTTAATTCAACATATCACACTATTATTTAGACAATGGGGTAGGAATCCAGCCCTAACGCACAGATCCCCAGGGCACAAGTAAACTTTTGCAAACTTGGTGAGGTTTTATTCCTTTGACAAACATGTCGTGGAGGCAAAACAAATATGAATGACATGAGATCCTCAGAAAGTTAGAAAAGCAAATACACAACAACCTGGAGCATTTCCCATGTGACCCAAGATAAATGACGACTTTCTGGAGACTTTTGCGATATTGCACTCATGTATTTACCTAGGTATTGTCAGCAGGTTTAGATTTTGATGTTGTTATCCTTCTTGGCCCTGGAAGTAAGATACATCTGCGATGTTAAAAATTTTCCCTCGTTTCAAGTTGATCCCGTGAATCACTGACTTAATGTTTGATTTCAAGAATCATTTAACTCCTCATGTGTGCATGGATAGAAAGAAAACAATTCCGAAAACAAAAATATATTTATGTATCATCATAAATAGATACATATAATCTGTTTTATATAAGGAACAAATGTAAAAGGACCATGTAAGAAGTTTTAATTCTGCGTAATAAATAAAATATAAATTTATTTAAGTTTTCGTCTTCGATGTTGTTAGAAAATTTGTATTTTGAGAGAAAAAACAGGATAAATTGCGAAAACCAATTTCCCAATGATTCGATATCTTTTCTCCAACTCAGTATCTCCCTTTTAATAGGTCGTTAATGCGCTGCTGAAGCGAAAATGTTCCGAACCATACTGTTTGAGTCATTGTGGAAACCCATCTCGTTCCCTGCCCCGGAAATCGCCTTCGTTTATTTTAGACGATGCGAGGCAATAAAACCATAAAAATACGATTTATGCGTTTATTGCTCGTATTCCTCATTTGCGGTTACATCGCTTGGAAAGTGCTGCGAATTTTCTCAAAATTTAAAAATATTACTTTCTCTTTTAACGCCCTTCAAGTGAAACTTATTTCCCGTATAAAACCGTTTTCTCATTTATCTTTTCATCGTGTGAATAATGAGGTCTTTCCTGCTTCTCCTACTCCCCCCATAGCGTTTCCGTAAGTTTACATAAAAGTTCAGGACCTAAGCTCTTTTAGTGTTTAATTTCGCATATTAATTTCGTTTTTTTTTGATAGCGGCTTTTTCGCTAGTGGACAACATAATCAATATGTGTTGGCGAAACGGGTTTTTGACATTCGAAAACTGCTGCCACGAACATTTTGCTGCTTGCCGAACAAACCCGTTACTTTTGATGTTACGCGATTTCTGACGCTGGAAACTGGCGACGCGAACTTTTTGCCGCTTACCGAACAAATCCCCTTCAGTTTGATTCCACTTTTTATCTGTTTCTCATTATTTACGTGTTTTGTCTTCATAAAAGTGCATTTTCAATGGAACAGCGTCACTCTGAATCACCATAAATGTTAAGTATGCAATCTACGTTTCCACTAACGTTATTAATGGTTTCCTTATTCGTTTTTTTCTTCCGTTCCTTCGAATTTTACTCGGCCTTCATTTTTGCGACCGTTAACTGTGCGCTGCTGATATAAATATATATCTATTTTTTTTAAAAATTCCGTTAAAACCAAGCACGTTTAAATTATTTATAAATGGTGAGGGAAAATTCGAAAACTCTGAATTCAATTTCGAATTTTTTTTTTTTATTAAGTTTAAGCATGGTAAAACCAAACGAATTTCATGTATATTTCCGGGGCAATGCAGCCAATAAGAGCTTCGTAACGAGGGAAGAAGCAATTTCATTTCTCAATAGATTATGTCCAGTGGAGCCACTTAAAAAATTTTCACTGATATTGCTTAATTTATGACATTCTTTGCGAGGGAAATATCTATGGATTCAGATATTGAGTTTTTCTTGTGTAATATAGGAAAAAAGGCTTCTTTCTCTCTCCTCTATACTCTAATGCAAAATATAGATTCTCCGAGAATTTAAATTAGATTAAAATTTAATAAGGCCGCAGGAATTGCTTTATTAAATATTCATCCTCCACCATTACATTGTCAAATGGATGCCTTGAAATTATTCGGTTTTCGGCTCTTTTGCGAATTATAAGACTTTGCAGCCCGGTCAGAAAAATTTGCCAAGAGCGGTAAGAAAGTAAGGGAAGCAACGAATTTTCGCGCTCGACCTTGAACTGCATCTTCAAAAATTTGTGTTCCAGCTTTTTATTTTTATTTATTTATTCTTTAAATTGAAAAAGGAAATCACAAAAAAATTGCTTTCCTTCTTTCAGGTATTTCTCCCCGCCTGAGGAAATAAATTGGCAAGAAAGTTTTTTGCTGTCCTGATAAAAAAGAACTCATAAAGTAGACAATAACTATGAAAATTTAATGAGAGCACGTATGAAAGTCTTCCTCTAAGGACTTGATTTTAAACAGTAGTTTCTCTTGTTAGGGAGGAAAAATTTTAGAAGGCATGTAAAACGGAAGTATAAAATCCCGTAAAACAATTTCCCGGCAGCTCATTTTCATTTTTCATTTTTTTTTTTTTGACACCGTGCGCGACTTTCCCGTTGTGAGAAAATATTTTCTTTTTTTTTTTTTTTTACGTACGAAGCCGACTCTTTTTTAGGGGAATGCACAAGTGTTACCATAAATGTTATCAATAAATGGGTTATTGAAATTGAATTTAAGTTGACGGATTGGTCAATTCATTTTCTTGTATTTTACAATTCATTATTTGTTTGTCCTTCAATTGAAAAATGCGATTTTTCCTGCAGAATGCGCCATCATTCGTTTGGTCGTTTTTTTGATTTTAGGAAAAGATCGTGGAAGTAACAATATCCGTTTCCGTTTGTAAAAAAAAAAAAAAAAAATTTACTTGGTACTTGCGACACGAGAGGTGTGCAGAATGAGAATAAATAACCGAAACGTAAATTATCAATTTATTTATACTAATGCAATTTTAATTTTCTTTAAATGCATTAAAAATGGAACATGACGGTTACTGAACCTCAATTTTTTTTTTCAAAATAACCGTCATTTTTTAATATCTTTTTTACTCAATTATTTCTTCCAACATTTAAAAACCGAGATTAATATGTGAAAAAAAAATACCAATTGAAATTTATTATTCATATTTTTATTTATTATTTTTATTTCGGCATTTGTTGTGTTGAACAATTCACGTTGTTAATGTGGGATAATTTTTAATCCGGAATTTTTTTTCATAAGCATTAAAAAGATATTGACTGACTTTTTTTTTTTCCTTTGATCTACTCTGATGTTTCGAAAATTATTAGCTTGGAATTGAATGAATTTTCCAAATGGAAATTTCAAAATTGCAATTCAGAAAGCAAAAGTTTTTAAGGAAATTAATGAAAAAGTATTGTAAAAAGTTCAAGGAGACTTAAGGAGGAATATGACACGACCGTAGGACAGAACTTCGTAACTTGTTTTAACTGCCCTTAATATCCCTAGAGAAGGGGGCTGACATGAAAGAAACTTTATTCTCTTTCAGTTAATATGAACAAATTAACTTTCTAGAAAGTAAGAAAGAGTTTAAAAGAACAATGAAAAACATGAACGGTGACAATCAATATTAAGTTTAAATATTTTCTTCTCCTTAACTTATTTTTATTATTCATCTCAGGCTGTATTCATTATTCGCTTTACATTATACAATATTATCATATTTTTGTATGCATTAGCTTCAATATTATAACTTTCCAAAATTTGTTTAATGAACAGAGACTAGGGCAAAACTATATTTTGTTTTTCTAAAATAATGGCATTATAATCAAATAAAATAATTTTTTATGTATCTAGTAATATAACAATTCTAATATAAACGTATATATTTATTATTACTGTAACGTGGGTTTTTTTTAACAAAATATGGCCTTAAACTGAATCAGGTGGTTCAAAAATTAAAAATTGAATCTAAGAACTGAAAAGTATAATAATAATAATCAAAACTTTCTTAGTTTTGATTACTTTTTAATAATGTTAGTGAAAATATTCACCATTTAGAACATGATATTAAAATTTTTTAAGTTTGAAGTTAATTTATGATTCAAATGTTTTTTTCTTATTAAAGATTTTCTTTTAACAAGAAATTATTGAATTTCATATTTTAAAATACCAAAAATATTTTTTATCATCGTTCAAAGAGGATTCGAGTTTTTCTTGAATGTGTAATTATGATTTGCTTTGAAAAATAAAATTACTAAATAATGCTAAAGGCATATTGTTGTCAACTTGCTTAGTTTTAATGTTATTTATAAAAAAAAAAAGTGATTATTTTGATGTTCCAGTGATTTTGCCTCCACCAAACCTATCTATATCGTCCCAACACTTATCATCGCAGCACCCCGTACTCGGTATTATGCTATGTCTATTATGGTGGGAAAAGATTGTGGAATGTTCAAAAAGGTTTAAATGCGTGAGACTAAAGCCGATTTTACGCAAAAGTTTGTCCGGACGGATTCCAGATTAAATGGGACTTAAGGGAGAGGCCGCCGTTATTTGGGTGACATGGGACCACTACCGAGATAAATTATGCAAAATATTTTGTTTTTGAAAAGTCGTAGTTGGACGCATTAACGTATTCGGCTTTAAACGAATCTAATTCAATCTTTGGCTTTTATGAAGTTAAATGACGCGAATTGAACTTCTTGAATTTCATGAGGATAATGCAGAACGCAATAGACATTAGAGGTAAAATTTCTTTGGGTAACCTCCACGGTTGCCGGTCCCGCGGGAAATACCGAATGTGGTTTACTTCCTCTTCCGATAGATGAATTTCACCTTTTGCTTGAATTTGATCCGAGCTGCTTTTCACTGGTAACGCTTTACCGATCCGCGTAAATCGGCGCTTTTAATGAAAAGATTTTGAGATTCTTTCCGTTTTTCTTTTCCTGCACTGGCTCTTTGTATAGGGAGATTCTTCATATTTGAAATGTTCACCGTCATCATAATTTTCGGTTGATGTTTCAGTTCTGTTTCCCGATGTAGCAATAAAAACCACCGGAAAGTCTCTGGGGAATCAGACATTCCCAAAGAATATTCCTGAGATGGTATCATCTTCAAAGTTGTGAATAGGAATAGACAAGAGAATGTAAAAAAAAAAAACAAGGAAAAAGGAACGACAACTGCTAACTGCTCATATATAAGACAAGAAAAGCGGGTTTATTGCTGTTTTGGGAATGGAATGTTAACGTTATTCTTCGACACTTTGTTGACTTTTCCTTCATGACGCTCCTGCCTTAAATGGAACTCACATAACCTATTTTTATGTTCTTTCTTTTATATTCAATATACAAGAAAATGTAATTCTTTCATTTAATTAAATGGAAAAGGTCTTGTTTTTTTTTATGATCTGGGGAAATTTTTAATTTACTCATTAAAAAATTCTAAGGTTTTTGTTCATGATTTTCCTTATTCAATGACCTCAGACTAAATGTTTTTTGAAGGAAAATATTTAAATGTATTTCTTAATGACATTCTGCTAGAAGATTTTAGTGTCATCTTCCGCTTATGTATTCTCACAGTTTAGAAATATTTTAATTTTTACACTCCATAAGGCTTCTTACAATGCCCCCCCAATTAACCATTATTCTTAACATCTTGAGCAGTATCCCAAAGGATAAATTCCTCTTTCTAAACTTTTACCTCTCTATCCTTGTCCTGTAATTTTTTAAAGCCTTTTTATATATATCTGCTTTTTCGTCTATCCGAAAGTTTTATTTAGTTTTTTTTATCAATTTTAGTCATTCTAATATAAGCCTTTGGCATCAGGTCATTTTTCTATTTAGACGATTTCCGTCATAACATGAGATATATATAAACACTATTGTAATCTCAGTTGGTTCATTTTTGTTTCATTTGATCAGTAATAGTAATGGGTTACAGAAAAATGTGCTTTATTTCGGAATATGATATTTATTTCTCTTGTGCCCCATCAGGAAAAACGTGAATAGCAGAAGAAAATGAAGGAGATCATTAAATTTAAATTCATGAATGTAAAGAAGGAGGATTATGTTACAAATATTTTCATGAATATTCATGACGATAAAAATTTTTAATTTTTAATTATTCAACGTTTTCATTCTCGTAAAATTAGAGCCACCCCTTAAAATCCCCATTTTAGGGCGTTATGTAAAAAGTATCAAAATGCTGATAATCGCATTTTATGAGGTTCCAGCTTTATATTGTTTTGAATAATACTCCACAAGTACTGGAATAATATTACAGTTTTTTCCCGCATGTTTAAGTTTGTACTTTCGAACATATCGGCATTATGTTAAATACTTAAATATATCCATATATGAAACCATTTTTTTATGTTGAGAAATCATTATGTTATTAACCTCTATATCTTGATTATTCATAATTCCTGCTCCTTTAAAAATCCATTTATTTTATTTCTTTTTCATTTTTTAAGTAGGAAAAAATTAATGTCAATGTTGAGTTATACGTTTTTAGTAAATAACTGCGGAAAATGCAGATTAGTGGATGTTTTAATTTTAAGGAGGGAAATTTACACCAGGACTTGAATCTTTTTTTTTGTGCAGAATATGAATGTTCCTCATTGAGTATGAATGTTTAAATAAGTTTGAAATTGTCAACGGCAGAACTTTATTCCTTGGAGACTTATGAAATGAAGGGTTTCTTTTTCAAAAGAATTAAATACTAAAACGCGATTAATCTGAAAGTTTTATGTCCTTTTTGCCATGTAGAAAAGCTTTTAAATCCCTTTCGCCAAGGGGAAAAAAATTGCTCTTTTTGCATGATTTCTATCTCTTCCTTTATTGTTATACCTAAATTTTGCATTGGATTTTCCGAAATTTCTGCAATTTTATGCTTTCGATAAAAAAAAACCATAAAACAAATAAATTTCTAAAATTTGGAACTTAAAACTTTCTATTGCATCTCATCTTGGAATTAACATCCTTTTTTTTGTGCCTTTAAAGAATATTTAGTATTTTATTGTTATTAAAATGAATGTTAAATTGTATTTTTGAAATTATAAAGCTTTATTTTATATTATAACAATAATAATATTTATTTATTATATATATATATTTATCTATATTATCATTTAACAATACCAATTTATCCATGTTTACATATCCATAATATATTTATGGATTATAATCATCCATATTATTATAATCATTGTTATTTCTATCAAAAAAAGTAGTATATTATAAATCATCTTCAGATATTTTTTTCTTTTTTAATTTTCATGACACCAGAAGTAATATGCGTCTAGAAGTAAAATAACGAATGATAAATTTATATTGTATGCATATATATAAATATTTAACAAGACGAAATACATTTTGAAATTAATATAAATTTTTCCTAACGAGTAGAATGATTGAAATGAATTATCTTATTTTCAAAACTTGCTAAGAATAAAATTAACCTGGCTTCGGTATTTTTCACCATTTAAGCTGACTCGGTGATGAATTATTCATTTCATTTAAGTCAGGAATTATCAGCAAAACTTAATTTTGAAAAGTATTTTCAATTAAAAAGCCAGAAAAGTAAAAACGAAAAGGGAAACTGCTTCTTAATAGTTCACAATAATTAACCTTATGCAAAGGACTTTTGACACCATTTTATATTCAGATTTTAATCCCTCATCTTCCTAAGGATTTCTTTCGAATATTTTTGCCGTTTTCTACCGGCAAAAGTCATTTTTTTTCAAAATGTCCGGTGCATCGGAGCGGACGAATCCCAATTGAGTTTGATTAAAATGATTTTTACGAGCGACCATCGTCTCGTTCTTAACAGCATCTGACAGAAGACAATAATATGCTTATAATCACATTCATAATCTGACCATCGGATAAAATTACCCTTAATCCAACTAAGCTAAAATATTGCTTTTTATTTTTGAATAAATATAACATCAGATCATCAGATGAATCTCGTCAGAAATGTTTGAACACTGAATGGACAGTTTTTGCGGGGTGAAGCGGTTCCGATGCTGCGGCGAGTTCTGTGTTTAACTTAAGCTGTGCTTAGCATTTGGGAAAAAAATTTCTTCATATTGACACACACAAACTTCTTTATTATCATAATTTTAGTATTCAACCTGATTGAATGGCCCACGAAGCGTTATTGTATGTTGTGAAAATGAAGTTGAAAAGGGGATGAAGCTTAAAAGCCGTGATTTGAGAGAAAGTAATGGAGACGGCCTTTTTTCATATTAGGGAAAATGTCAAATTTTAAAATGGGAATAGATCTTCGAATAGGGATAGATAAAGGGGAGATTTCTCTAAAATAAAGATTATTCTTTCCTTTGCATCGTTTTTTCATTACGGAAAATTATATTTTGAAAACTTTCTTTACCCTGCCATCGTGCTTAGCTTATTGTTTTGGGGTTAGGAAGGGTGAAAATGCTGATTTCCGTCTGAGATCTCTTCCCAATGCATGGGGATATAAATTGTGTTTAGTTTTGTAATGTGCTTTGTACTTTGATATCTTCCTAATCCGCAGTGCATCAAAAATGCATTTTCCATCGTTAAGCTTAATCTTTTTTGACTATTATATAAACTTACGCTCTTGTTTATACATAATGCGATGTCTTATTTTATATGGGGGGGTAGATCCTGGAAGAGATTTTTTTTTCATTTTTTCTCTTTCACTGCTTTATCCCTTAATTTTGTATAACGCGGTTTTTCCTCTTTGGTTTACTCATTTCTCGGGGATGAAACGGGGATTAATTCAAATTTCCGATGTTTTCCGGTATTTTTATTTCCGATAAAACTTTCTCGATGTTCAGCTTTGAATCCGGACGAAGACATTTTCCGGACCTGTCACACTTGAATGTTAAAATGTTGTTAAAAAATATATATCAGAAATGGCGGATCAATTTGTAAAAGTGAAAAACTGAATTGGATTTTTTTTTTTTTTAATATTATGACACTTTTTTCTGGTGCTTCTACTTCGCATTTTCTCATTAATCTCCCCAAGGAATCCTTTGGAAAATGTAAATATTCCGAATAAAAAAGAAACAAAATAAAAAAATAAATTTTTTTTGACTTGCAATAACTAAGAGGAGGAAAAGTTCCTCGAACGGCGGAGAAAAAGTGACAGATGTAAAAAAAAAGAAAGAAAATATATTTTTCGCATTTATTATTGACTTAAAGTAAAATTTATACACGCAGCATATAATACACGTTACTTTAGACTAAATTTAAAAAAAATTGTGTTATTTGGGTATTTTGAGATTTCTTCACGTTCTTTGATCTTAAAAAGAATTTATCTGCTCTTTTTAAAAGCATGAAATGTAGATTTTTCCTTTCTAATGATGTATGGGATGAAAGCTAATGTGGATTCTTTCGGATGCGTTCGAGTTTTCCAAAGGTTTTGGGTCAATAAAGTTAATTACATGTCTTGGGAACTCTGAAAAATGCTGAAGCAGCCTTGCGTATCGCCCACGTCATCAAAAACTGGGTTTTCCCATCGAGATTGAGTTCAATTTCAGGGATTTTTTTCTATAATTTTCACTTCATAAACCCTAACTTTCACAAAGAAAATCGGATTTTATTTATTACATAGTATGAACAGTTGCAAAATTTTGATGGCCGAAGCAAAATTTGAATGTTTTAACTTTGCTATTTGGCAATACACTTTTCGGTTTTTAATGAGATTCTCTGAACTGTATAGTTTTTAAAAGTGAAACGCAAATTTCTTATTTTGGTGATCAAGCGTATTATGTAATGAAAATTGATGCTTTCAGCTTCAGTTTATTAAATAATTTCTCGCTGCTAAAAAACTCAAGCTAAATGAAAAATGCTTGTATAGATCATTAACTTAATATTTTTATGTCTACATATATATATGTATGCATACATGTGTCACATTTTCAGTGTTCAGGGAAAGATTTTAAAATTCGAAGCTTAAAAGTTGGACAAGTTAAAATACTTTTTGCTTTTCCCTTTTACATTATCCCCAAGTATCAGAAGCTTTTGCCTTTGCTGTTACAAAATCACCCCCTTGGGAATTTAACAGTTGATTTGACCCTCAACCCTGGAAAATCAGACAAACTGAATTGTAACTCATTACCGCATTTCACTTTTTTTTTTTTAACTTTCTAGGTTAAAGTATAAAGAAATAAATTTAAGAATAAATGCAAGGTATGTATGTGTTTTGCATCACTTATGTATCGTCTCGGAAATTCAATAATTTTTTTAGACGATTTTCGAAAAGCTTTTTCGATATTGTCGGCAGGGGAGAACCCTGCGAAATTCATAATTTTCGCCGATTAAAAGATCCGTATGTCGAGCGCGGGGAAAAAGTCAATTCATAATGCATAATAAATCATGAAGAATCGCTTTCGGGGAGTTTCAAAATAAACAAAGCCGATATTAATTCCGAGTTTTTAGGATTAGGAAAAACGAAACAAAACAAAATGCTTTCGATCGGAGGTAAAATTGAAAACGGTAATAAAGCATAACTAATACTGAGTAAACCCAATAATTGCTTGAAATCATTAAACCAACGCAAATTATTATACAAGTATTAAACTCTTTTTCGAAATCCCGGAATTTATGCTTTATTAATGTCTCCCTCTCCGCCGAAAATACAAAACGAACTAATCGTTTTGGCGGATGCTTACTTGAAACACCGCCGAAAATATTGGCTTTAATAATGGAAAAGACCGAAATTAATAAACGGAAACGGGGAAGTTAAAGCAAGATTTCATTAAAAACCAAGGGAAAGAGTCCACCCCACGCTTTGGTTAGTTCGGGGATGAAGATCAGTCCATCAATGTATTGCTAATCATATTATACAGCCGGAATATCGAAGTTGCACTCGACCTAATCTATTTCATTTAGCCGAATATATTATTAAATTACAATGATGATGTTTGTAACAGGTCATACTAATACATGGTAAATATTTTCGTCTGTGAAAAATATCAATTCGTTACCATCACTATATAACGTCGTCCTTTCGAAAGGAATTGTGCATAAATAAGGATTTTAAATGTACATATTATAAACGCAAAATGAAGACGAATATCGACTAAAGTATATCATAATTAGAAGTGCTTCATGGTTTGCGTAATAATTTACTTTCATTAAAGTGTTGTTTTAGACTTTAGTTAATTTTAGGCGAAACCCCTAATTACCTCCCTTTACTTCCCCGATATCCCGCTCGAAATCCTGCTTCCGCAAGTTAAAATCTCGTTTTTCCGGCGAAGAAAACGGAAAGGTGAAATCCCAGCTTTGATTTAGGTACCGGGAGGGCAGAAGAGAAGATTTCAAAACGGGTTTCCGGGCGATTGATTCCCGGTTCGAGCTCGGGTATTTGTCCGGGCGATTATATCCGTTTTCCGCAGCAGGGTTATACTATAGGCAGCTCTTTCCATGTTAACGATTCAAATATTTTTCTTTTTTATCCGCGGCTAAACGTGGATCGAAAGCGGAGCATTTCGTATCAGTTAATCACATAATTATCCCGGGGATGGTTCACACGTGGGGTTACCCACCACCCGGGTTTTCAATGCGATCCGGGATAAAGAAATGGATCGGATCCCTGAAATTCATCACTTTTACGGTTTAAAACGTCCTCTCTCTCCCCGCCGAACATGCCATACACTTCCAGTTCCCTTTACCGGGTATATAAAGATGAAAACCCGAACGGGGCCCATTTAATTCCCTACCACAACCCTCCGCTCGCCTTCTTTCAGCCTTTTTCTGATTAGAACAAAGTGCAGCCAGTTTTATTATAATCTTGGAGCAATGAATTTTACTTTTTACTATGTTTGGAATTGGTATCCCGCGAGATTTCTTACGGTTTTTAATTTTGTGATGACTTTGTTGTTACCAAAGTTTTTTCCTCCTTTTTATTTCCTTTTTTTTAATACTGGAAGCTCATAAAGTGATAGCACTATATTGTTTATAACCAATGAAAAGCTGGGAATTTTTTTTCTTATTTTTTACGACCTAAAAAATTTATATTAATACATTCTCTTTGTAAATATGTTTGCTTCATAAAATCGATTTTTACGATTACAACTTATTTAACTTAGATATCTGCAATGTATAATTTGCTAATTATCGATACATCCTTATACATTTAGGCTCTAATATATATATTTTTAATATTTAGAAATATTTCTAGATTATAATCTAATTAATATTTAATAATAGTGTCTAATTTATATTTCAGTTTTATTTTATTTAATTAGTTTTATAGTTTAATCTCTTACAGGTATTCTCATTGCGTTCTGATTAACATGGATTAAAGAACAAACTTTTTTTCTCGCGTTATTTCTCTTAAAATATTTCGTAAAAGGAATAGGTCATCATTATTATTTGAATGTAGTGTAGGTTTTATGTTCATTTTTAATTAGGTGTTGAATTCAAGACTGGAGGATCTGGAATAATTTGGTTAAAAATATTCTCGTTATGTTGGAATGTCCGACCCTGGATGATGTAGGAATCGTGTTTCAAATTAGGATGATCAAGTTCATATTACACCCTTTTGAGGGCATTTCTAGAGGCTGTCTCAGCACTCTTCTATTTTAAATTACCCCGAGCTTTATTTTTTGATTTGCATCAAAGAATGTGGGAAATTTGATTCGAAACTTAACGCGGGGTTTCCACCGGAGGAGAACGCGTTAATGCGGACTGGAAGCATTTTCTTTTGCCTTCGCCATTGCGGATGTATTATAAAATTGGATCCAAAACCGAGGAATAAAGTTCAAATAAGAGAACATTTCTTAAAGTGGTTGACCTATAGAAATCTCCCCTGAGGTAAGAATCCAGAAGTAGCTGGAAGTGGAAGAAATAATCGACTTCAGTAGGACATGAACATTTTCGCTTTCACGTTACATGCGGATAAAATATACTCTTCTTTTCTTCCTCAATTTTTTCCAAGTCTGTGTAATGTGAGCATTCAATAACCAAAAGCTTTTTCTTTACAATAACGTTCCTATCCTCCATCATCCTTCCTTATGTTAAACCTTGTTACTGATAATGGCATATGTAACATTCGCGGAAAATTCCTTTTTTTTTCTTCCTTTTTCTGCATAATCGACAATATCAGTCTCTAGGCATCCATTTTCACTTCGAATTTTCTTCGTCTAATGCAAAACAATTATTTCTGGTGGGGGGGGGAGGGGTCAAATGATTTTTCCGGTGAGAAAAGGGAAAAAAATTGAAAGGGCAAAGCCTTTAGGAAATATGGGCGCCTTGTGCAAATTTTCCGAATTCTTAAAATTCCCGAAAATTCCCCTCACTTGAGAACTGGATTTTAGGTTACGCTTATCTCGGGATCCGGGAGCTTTCGCGGGGGGCGTACTCCTAATTCGGGAGTCCCGTTCACAATGTAAAATATGATCTTTGGTTTCCGTGTATAAAGCGATTAGTCTACTTTTCGTGTGGCCGCCTACAGTGCGGAGTCATGTTTATGAATCTACCGATCCAAATACAATTTGATTTCGTGCAAAATCCCCCGGGAATTAACCTGAAGCTTTCCCCCCTTTTTCGGCTATTATGGTTGGTCATTTGCTCCGGAACTTCGGATGACATTCATGCTCCGGGAAAATAAAATACTTTTCTTTTCCTCCTTGACAAACCACATATTTTTCCGGGAAATTGTTTTTACAAAAATTTGTTTGAAACCCAAAATGCGGCAAACTTTTGAATATTTAACCTTTGTTTTACATACGGATACGGTTCATATTCTATATTTTTTATTCATTCAAATTAAGAAAATTACATTCGATGTGGAGGCATTTAAGATTTACCAGTTTTAATAAAGCAACTTGTCAATTTGCCGTGGAAATAACTTATTAACATATGAAAAATGATTATTTTTACCTGTAATATTAAAATACGGAAAAGAAAAAGGGAAAAAAAACTTTTTTTTTTTAAAGTCACTAAATGATTCAACAGAAAAGACATAAAAATTTTTTGTAATTTTTCTTGAAAATTTCTTTTTCTCTCCATGATCTCATAATTTTATATGGTATTGTTTTCCGGTAAGAAAATTTCATTGTTCAAGAAGCTAAGGAAAGTTACTCTACAACAAAGTAAATTCAATATTCATAAGATTTGTCTTTAAAAAAAGGGCAGAACTGTAGAACTGTTAGAAGTACTTCTAAAAAGTTTCCTCCTCCTTCCTCCCTCCCCTTTTCACGTTTATATTTTTCGAGCTCTCGAATATGCCTCATTTTTAACGTTTACGACTTCGTTCTCTGCGTTTTGGGCAACCTCCTCCTGTTCGAGAGCTCGTTTTGCCGGACGCCAATTCCGGGTCCGAATTTTTTCGTAGGGCATCAAGCATTTCTCCAATTCCGGAATTTAGCTCAAGGAAAGAGATGTTTTCCCCGGCACTTTCTGAAACCGGTGGAAAATTGGAAAAGCGAGAGGGAAAGTTCATTTGTAAAAATATTTTTTTCTTTGAAGTTAAATTTTGGATCCAGTTGAGCTAAAATAAAATACTCGATGGTTTCGCGATCAGCAAAGGAGGTTATCTCTCTTGGGCCCCATGATTCTTTGCGCGCGACTTACCAACTTTTCCTGCATTTCAAATTCTCACACTTTACTTCCTCCATTCTAAGTTTGGATTCCGTGTATTAAATAAAATATTAAGAGGACACAAGAATTGTAGAATATTTCTTCGACTCCTGGGGATGCCCCCGCTCTCATATATTACAAAACTGGATGGCAGTGCTTTTTCCTCCTAACCAAGCTCCGGTTCCTTTCTCTTTCCGCCTTTCATAAGGTGTTAAATTTTCGTAAAATTTTTCCCGTTTTCGCAGTACAAGCAAATCCGGAAAGAGGATGCAAGTTTTGGATATTTTCGCACGTCCAGGGCGAAAAAGGAAGGCGAATCGAGAAGGCATGGCTGCCCCCCCCCTTTTTCGAAAACCTCCGACTCGAAATCCCGGTTTAAAGCGCGCAACCTTCTTCGCACCGGAAAATCCATAACTCCCAAATGGTTCCATTAACAAGTTCAATTCTCAAAATGCGAAGAAACCGTTTTCCCGAAGGTTAGAAATTTGAAAAATTCACTCCGAGATCCTTGTTTTGTTTCCCTTCCTTGGAAAAATTTTCCTTTTTTCTTTCCTTTTTCCTTTCCCCCGCTGCTCCAAATCCAAATTTCAAATGATCGTCCATTATTCGAACCCCGGTAACTCCATTCATTTAGATGTGAGCCCCCCACACGGGAGGATAGAATGCCTTTATTTTCTCGTAAGAAATAACGACTCTTTTATACAAATGTAGTGCAAACCAATTCACATTCATCACCATCCACACGAAACCGGTAAATGCTATTTAAATCACAAGATTTTTTATGGTCCCTAGCCGGGACGAGCTCATACCTTATAAGAAACTAATAGTTACGTTCGCACGTCTGACATTCCTTCTTTTTGCCGGCAAAAAGCCTCGAAAGCCCGAATTTCGAAAAGGACATATCCGAAATGGATGGCACCAAGGGAATACCGCCAGTAAGAAAATGATTCAATTAGATTTGCAGATCTAATTGCACGTATCGTTTGCCGGGTATATGAAATTATATTCCATCATTTTATAACCGTTCATCCTTAATTTTGTAATGACCCTGTTTTAAATGAAATTAACGGTAATCATTGTAATGAAATCGGATGCTCTGGACCATTCAGTAACGGCAAATTTAACACGATGCAGAAATTTTATTTAGGAGTAGAAAATAAGGTAAAAATGGAAGAGAATTTTTTTTTTTATTTTTATTGAATCGATATCGGATTATGATTAACTCGAAATATTTTAAATTTCGACAATTTCGAATTTGTACAATGGCAAGTGGGAAATAGGGCGCGGTCGCGGAGCCCGCGAAACTTTTAGAAAATCCGAAGCGATCATTGCAATTTGTAACCCATTTACTTAACAATACGGTGACTAATGGGCGAATTAAACGAAATAATTGAATGACGTTATAATTGCATGGAAAAGATTCCCTGGGCCGCGAAGAAGCGGAGGGAAGCAAAATTTACCGAAGGCAGAGGCAACGATGTGACGAAAGCTGTAGGCAACGGTTTTGCATTTGACTCGTATGTCAGATCCCGTCACGACGCAATTTCCCGATGGGAAAATGAGAAAATCAACGCTCTTTTCCGGCACCGGCGGAAAACCTAACAATTCCCGAATATTCTCCGGTCTCTTCCCCGTTTGGGCTGTTCCGAATCGCGTTTCTGCAACCACGTTTTAAGAGCGAGAAACGAATCAGTTCAACCCGCTTCCTCTTGGTTTTCATATTTTGAAAATTCGGGAAAATTCATTTTTTTTCTTCTTAAGCCTTAAACATACCCCGCTTTGTATAAACGGAAGGATTGACACGGTGAGATTTTCGATCAACTTAACTTTCAAAATATACGGAAAAAATTTTTTTTTTTTAAAAATATTTTTTGGATAATATTTGAAAAAGGCAGGAAACTTTGATATCAGATATTATATGAATTTATATTCTATGTCACTCGCGATCCCTTTGGGCTTTCCAAAATTGATTTAGACGTTACTTTAGGGACTTTTTATTTTCGGTTTGATATCTCCCTCAAGGTGTTATTCATAGTTATATACTCTTTCATGCAGTTTGAAATCTGCAGATGCATTGCTTCCAGTTCTTCGTCATGTCTTTTTGTTTTTTGCTGAACAAAGTCTGAATTGGCACTAACAATTGTGAAATTATAGTTTAATTTATTTTGAAACTCTCCTCAAGTATGAGATTTTTCATTTCTTTTGACGATATCTCCTTAATTTGAAAGCGAATATGTTTTAGCTGCCGTGAAGGGATGAACAGGCTGCATCAATTTCTTTTTTTTTAAAAATCCTTTCTTTTTTGCAATATTTAGTTGTCAAACCTCCATTTATGCATTGCAAAAAACCAAACTCATTCAAATCACGTGCTCCATACAAATGCAATATCATAAAAAATATTAACAAATGCAGGCATAAAATAAAATAAATGGGAAGACAAAAAGATTGTCGCGATATTTGTAGTATATGATAAATATCTAAGCTGACTGCACATGTTGATGTTATCTTGTAATTTTCGGCATTTTGTTTTCAGATGACAGAATTCCAGTGTGTTTGAAATGAATCGAATATTCGATTCATGCAGTTTGAAATTAATAATTATTTAATTAATTTTATTAATTAATTTATCTGCAAAAATTGCAATTGAAATCTGCAGATAAATTGCTTCCAGTTTTTGTTACTCGTTTATTTGCACATCGATTCATGTATAGATTGAAATATTTAAAATTTTAAATTGCCTTATTAAAATTGTTGGTTAATGGGTTAAAGATCCCCAATTTGAAATTGACTATCCGTTCCAAAATGAGGTTTGTTTGAATTTTTAAGATTAGGGATGGTTTTAGGATATTGCGAAAATTTTTAATGGAGAGAAATACATGGTGTCAGATATCGAAAAAGGCAGAGTGTTGGAAATGAAAAGGTTATCCGGGAATTCCGTGACAGAGAAAAAGAGCCGGTTTTGCAAGGATCTTTACGAGGCAGTTCGTAAATCTGAGTAATGTCACTTTATAATTGCGTTATATCCTTACGGAGTCGAGAAAAAAGGTTTTTTAATCTCACATTACCGGAAAATTGACAGGAAAATTGTCAGATATCCATAAATATTAATTAAACGTGTAAAAGCGTAAAAGTCAATCGTGGATGATGTTGTAATTTGCCCTTTCTGAATGTGAAAAAAAAATTTCTTTCCGTATTCTCTGTATTTCTGTGCACGATGAAAAAAGGATTCGAATTGGAGAACATGCATGATAAAACGAGGGACATTCAATTATTTACATGTTGAATTTTCAGATTTATAGCAAAAATGGCGCTAAATTCCTTCATGGTTTCAATGCTCAAGTTAACAATGATCCCTGATTTATGCTCTGTCTGTACTATTTCGATATTAGCAAACTTTAGGCCTCTCTCTCAGGGCGTTCCCTGATAGACACCACGATATTAGACCTTTTTTTGTGTATTTCTTTTTTTCATCTTGACACTACTTTCATCATCTGAGGAAATTTACATACAAAACTCATTATTTTTTTTCTCCCCTTGACAAATGACTTTTTCTTTTACCTTCAAGAATATATATTTTCATTTTCCGTTACATGTTTCTTTAAACGGTATATTTTTCCTTGTCATTTCAACTTTGCGCCTTTTTTTGGCATTTTTTTATTTTTATGTTTTCGCGGTACGTTTGCATTTGCTGAAAAACAGATCGGAATCTTGAAATCTGACCTTTTTGATTATTTGCATTGTTCGATGGAAATTAAACGAATTTCCATTATTTTCCTATTTATATACTTTGAAAATGAGAGGACTTTCAAAAGTTAAATTATGCCAATATCACGTTTATATATATATATATATGTACACATACAAAAAAATGCATTCTTTTTATTTAATATTTTTACGCTTTTATATAAGCAAAAAGTTATTTACAAAAACAGATGCATATTCTCGGTGTACGCTTAGAATGATTTGAAATGTGGAATCAGATCACAAGTTAGCGGTTTACCCCAAACCCCGTAACCAAAGATTTTTATTTCCATCGAGTGTAACAAAGTTCCATGCATAATGTAAGCGAAGAAAAAGGTTCTTAACACTGGTTCGAACCTTTTGGGAGAAGCCGACATTTTGAACGAAGGTCTCCGCACATAAATCGCTCGCTTATGGTTCCCGTCTAATCTACTGCATGGATCCCCATAAATAATTTATATCCTTGTGCTTGGTCGGACATCTTCCTGACTAAGAATTGGGTCAGTTAAACGAGTTATGGCCATGAGTGGTCTGGAGGGAGTACAAGAACCATGGGAGTAATATAAAAGAAGGGAGACCGAATCCGAATGGCCATCATTTTTATTTTTACCTTCCTTCCCTTCGATATTTACAGACGATAAATTGTTAATATTGGCACCCGTGTTTTCGATATTCAAAATACTTCGCAATCGAAGATTTGCCTAAAATATTCTTGATACACAAACCTGGAATCATATCAGTTAGCCCATCGCTTGCATACAGAGGTGAGCTCAAGAAACCTAGGAATAGACATTAGCAAGAAGACAACAGTTTCAATCTTTGAATGTCAGTCCAGGATATTCCTTTCATATCTTTCGGTTCATGGCATTCGGTTTTTATCCGCAATCTGGTTAAGGAAGCGTTATTTGTGCTACCGTTTTTGTAGTTTGTGGTCCAGTCTATTAGATTGAATATGTCGCAGTTGCACAGCCAACGGTTCCCGGTAAGGATGACGGTACTCGGTCGATTCGGATATGCTGGTATAGACGTGAACACGGCAAAATTTATGGTTCTAAAACGATTGCGGGACAAGTCTAAAAAATTCAAGTACCGGAGAGGAGAGAAAACATCCTGAGATAGCATTTCGAGCATGTTCTCGCTGAGATCCAAATAGGATAAATCGACGATTCCCGCAAAGGCAGATCCCGGTAAATGTTGGATGTTGCATTTCTTCAGCAGGAGTGATCTTAACCTTTTCGCGTTTAATAATGGACCGTTCGTCGGTATCTGCAAATCGGCGTTGCCCTCCAGGTTCAAATAGCTGATGCGCGAATCTTTGAAGGCATCGACGGGTATCTCCTCGAGAGGGTTGTACGAGAGATCGGCCATCTTGAGCATCGTCAAACCTTCAAAAGCTCCGCGATCGATCTTCCTCAATGAAACGTTCGAGACGATCAGGTATGATAAAAGAGGCATTCTCTTGAAGGATCCGCTTTGCAGGAGCGTGACGTTGCTCTGGTGTATTTCCAACCTCTTCATTTCCCCCGTGAAACGAGCTATGTCGTCGTCCAACGAGAAGAACATTGCCGAAGTGAAAAATTGCGATGATATGTTCGAGCACGTTAGTCCGAAGCCATCGTCGGTCAGTTTGCATGGATCCCGTCCACCAGGATCTCCCCCGGAATGATTCGGCAGGAAGGAGAGAAGAAAAAGTGGCAGCAGCATTCGTGACTTCGATCTTCTAAAAGCGAACCAAACTTTGCACACGATTTCTGATTCGTCCGTAGCTGACTAAACTCTTTATTATACTAACTGGATA
Source organism: Ricinus marginatus (assembly GCA_028565995.1). Classification (NCBI taxonomy): domain Eukaryota; kingdom Metazoa; phylum Arthropoda; class Insecta; order Psocodea; family Ricinidae; genus Ricinus; species Ricinus marginatus. Next base: position 2,531,678 of record JAOWBB010000012.1, read on the forward strand.
CAAATTATTTGAAAAATAAAATCTTACTGAAAAATATCCTAAAAATTCACCCAATTGAACTAACAGACATATTTATGTAACTGATCAATATTAATAACGTTTTAACCCGAGTTCATGGTATTTAGCAGGGTCGACATCAGGCAAATCTTCAAATTCTCTGCTTAATTTTACTAAATTTAATTTTTGTTTTTGATTAATCGTTGATAAATAAAATTTAAATAAAAAAATTTTTTTAAACAAATTTACAATTAAGGTCATAAAAAATAGATTTCTCCCATCTAATTTCAGTTCAAACTCTGCTGTGATACATGTAGATTTCAAATGCTATTTGTTGTTCGCAATAATGTTTGGTATTATTGGAATTTATATTGACTAAAATAAAAATAGAAAAAAAATTGAACTACTACGAGAAGTGATTTATCATTTTCATTACTTTTTTTTGTTTAACTCAGTATCAAATGTAGCACCTTTTTTGCTGGTAAACCCAGATACAAAAGAGCGGGCTCCCTTTCCGCCTCTTGTAACCAAGCTTAGCTTTTATAATTCTCACCTTTTACAAATCGCTTTTTACGATTTCCCATACGTTTTAACATGCGGGATGGACATGTTGGAAAATCGGATTCATTTATTAGTGCTCCGCGTTTGGGAAAATTTCGGAGTCAGAGTCCGAATTTTGATGGTTATTTTGGGTGCACGCATTTATTAGGCGGATTAATCCGGGTGGCCGGAGGCGTCGTGAGAGTAGAGCGTAAGGCAGTGTACGGATAAATTGCCCTATTTTCCGAGAACGGATTATGGTTGATCCGCCGGAAAATGGCGTCGTGAAAAGGAGAAAAAGGAAAAAAAAATTACTTAACGTGGCAAATCAAAACCTTTGTGACCTTTTTCCTTGGTTTTCTTCGGTAACTACAAATCAATTTCCCAGGAGGCTCCGGGTGCGAATTGCAGAGTTATAGAATGCGGGATAGGAATACACAATTTCTGTTTTTTCTCCTTTTTTTTTTTCGCTCGTCCCTGCCCCCCGCAAATTGACGAAGTTATTCTTCTCCAACCAGCATTTCTTCTGCCGTTTCCACCGGCGAAAAAGTGTAAATCAGAGAGCTGAACAATTTTTTTTCTGCTCCTTTAATCCGGGGGGCTTCAAATTATGAATGGATTGTTGAATTTTCATTTTTTTTTTAAACGCCGCCTTATATATATATAAAAAAAAGCCGAGAAATTTTTGAAAATGTGAAATTCTTTTCTTTCCAACGTGAATAATACAATTCTTGGCGGTTAAATTAATCCCTGAGGGTGGGGGGGGAGTGGCACAATACTGAAAAACTCCGCGAATTCCTACTTGTACATATCATTACCATTGAGGGTTGTAATTAAATGCAAACCACGGAAACAGATCTTAATTTTTATTTCTTTTTGTTGGGGCTTCAATTCGTAATCCCGGTTGACTGAGACTTTCAGACAAATGCTATTGGGCTTGCATTGAATGAATGATGGATCATCAGATCATCGTATCCTTAATCTAACTTTTACGTATAGATAACACAAGTCATGGTTAATGGCGGAGTACAAGGATTTTAAATTTCGGCCATGTGTACAGGGGATCTGCGTACATGGTTCCTCGAAAGTGGGTCTGCTTTGTTAAAAAACCTTAAGAGCAATCAGTGTGGACAATGAATATCGTGCAAATCAATATAAGTAATTGTATCAGAATCACATGTGAATTATATATAATGTTAATTACAAAGAAAAATCCGAGTTGTCAGATTAGCGCATTTTGTGATCCAAATGAAAAAAGCAAAAGGAACTTTTTTTTTTAAACTTTTCAATTTCAAACGAACGGACAAGTTATTATATGTTATTTGAAATTCAGGGTAAAAGAATTTTCTTAGGTCCCAAACGACATTGTAGTTGCCGCGTACGTCCGAACGGTTTCTCATGGGAATCAACCCAACAAGAAATTTTTACTCTTCTCTTACTTTAGTAACACTTGTCCGTAATATTTTCCATAAATCATCGACCATCTTGGCGGCTGGAGCATGACCTGCCAGCCAAACTAAGAAATGGTAAAAACTTTTCTCATCTCTCGTGAGGATACAAAGTCTTTCTTTATATTTATTTATATTTATTATTTTTTTTTCTCATCATTTTTGTGGTTTTGGGGGTTCGCCTCCGAATTGTTATCCTTCGGCGGCATAATCCTCCGTTTTTTTCCTCCTCATTTCAATGGGCATTAACCTAAGTATTCGTCTCGGTTTCCAATTCTCAAACGCCCCAAATTTTGATCCGCTCCCTCGGGATTTCGAGCCGAAAGCGTACACAAATTACGTGATTTCCCCTTCATATTCGTTCCTTGCCTTTTGTGCTTCCCTCCGAAAAATTCGCAATCTTATCGCGTTCGATGTGCTCGAGATGCCGAATTCCGCAAAAGCGATATCTCAAAATGGAAATCTATCGAAAGGCGTCAATCTCGAAACTTGACGGGACGGCCGTCGCAACTTCTGCATTGCCAACCGAGAAGTTGCTGCCCGTTAAGGATGCCGGAGTTTCTTCGGCATGTAATTTCAATACCGAATATTCTATCTCGGGAATAATGGGAGAACTTCAAAATATTTCAGCCTCTGACAATGTTTGCCAATTGTGAAAAATCAATTTATCTTTTACAGAATGACGCGAAGCCGTGACATAAATATTTACCTGGAAATCGTGATCCATCATTGAATTGTCAATCGGAACAATAGTATCGAAAGAGAGTCTGGTGACACGTCCCCATGAAAAATTAACGATTCGAACGGTTAAATGAAAGCCTCTGGAAATTTTACTTTCAGGGTACGGTCAAGAAAGGATCGGGCCCGAATTCTGCTGCATGATGAGAGAGCATACGAAACTTCAGGACGGTGAAGTATAATGTCGGGGGATTTCCTTTTTTTTCGCTCTGGCTGATCACAATATCGTCAGCTTCACGAAGAAGCCAAAGGTGGAAGCCAGAGGGTTGTATTCTCCCTAAGCGCAACAACTTTCGTTTTCATCAAGACTCTTGAATTTTTTAAAAGTTAGGGAAACTCGATAGCCTCGGTCTCATAGGATAATATTGTTTCGACATAAGTTAACTACCTTCGTGATATGAGAATACTCGAAAAGCACGGAGGCATCGCTATCGTTTGTTATAACGTTGACAAAATTTTGACAGTGGGGCAAAACTTGGACAACGAAATTCCTATCCCGGCGATGTTCAATTTCGAAAATCTCGAACTGCGACTCAATTTCAAATGTTTGCCAGTCCAAAGAGATGCAGAATTTCGTTCTTAAATGTAGTATTTTTTATGAAAGACAAACCTCGTGTGATCAATACAGGATTCCAACGTTAATAAATCCACTTGGGATATTAACTTAATGCTCATTTGTCGTTAATGAACGTTTGTTTTTGCCAGTGTATCAAACAAGGAAAATTCATATATATATATAGGTCAAATCAATGTAACCCTGATGTATCTTGATGCTGTATTGAGAAGGGTTAAACGGGGGAAAAAAATTATTTTAGGAAACGGTGGAGAATAACCTGGATTCATAATTAAAAGGCACTTATATATAAAAAAACTTTTTTTTTTCTTCTGCTTTTTCAAAATCTCTCCGGCTTTTCCCTTGTTATTTCAGCCAACTCAATCTTCGTCCGAGGAATCCTTGAGGGACCAAGATATAACGTATGCATGACTCAATTAAACCGCCAACATCGGGAGACCAAAGCAATCCGACCCCGTCTCCCTTCCGCTTCGCCCGTAAATATTTGGTCTTTTCACTAATAGGATAAAATGAAAATCTTCGAAGCCTCCGCCATTCGGCCTCATCGAGATTATCAATTTGACCTTTCCCGAAGTTAAACGGAAATAAACAGCGGACCCCGAGCCGCCCCTTGCCCTTTGACACAACCGATCAACCTTCCGATTTCGCTTTCATCTTCGCTTCGCTGGGCTGAATCCGGCATCGGGTTCCTTCACTCTTCTCCCCGCGACGGAAACCGACAGAACGAATCTATTAATTAGTCTCCCGTCGCCCCCCCCGGGGTTCCGGGCAGGGAAACCAACCCGAACTTGAACCTCCCCTTCCGGGCGATATTTTCTCCTTCCGCCTTGTGCCCCGCGAAAAACCGGGAGGACGGACGGAGAAGGAAAAAACAAACGGGGAATATGCAAATTGGAAGGAAGGAAACAAGATTATGCACAAAGAATTTCATGTTATGCTTGACAATTCGATCACGTTGGTCTATGAGGACCGCATCTTCCTCCGCCGAAGAATTCTACATTTTCAGCTGTGATGTCTTACTTTTAGTGCTTTTTATGCGGTTTTCCCAGATGATTTTTCTTCCTTTTTCCGGAGCGAAAACGAAAAAGGAAGAATATACAAATATATTAAAGAAGAAAAAGACTTTATTGATGGGTGTATGCTCCTGTATCGGATATTTTCAAAATCCTTCTTCGCCTATTATCATGGTCATAACGGCATGCAATGCGTGATTTGCGGGAATGCTGCTGAGGAGAAAGGCCAAAATTTAAGGCGCAAGAAGGAGGAATATTAATGCCGAGTGACAATTTCGGTTGATAACTGGGGGGCTGCAGAAGGATTAACCTCATTAGAAGTAGAAGACGTGATGATTGTGTCATTTGTTCGTGAGTGGCAGCCTCCGCGGAAAACTCCATTTGAATTTTGATAATGTTTTAAATGTAAATAATCAGACAATCAACGTCTTTATGTCATTCTCTCCCCTTGCATGTGTGAGTGGTATCAGCATCAGTCAATCTCATTTTCCCGAGCAGTGGCGGATCCAGCACTCCCGCAAGCTATCCTTCCTGTTTTTTAAAATAAAACTTTTGTCCGGGTGCTGAGGATAGATGGCCCTTGCCCTAGCCATATCTAAATGTGCATTCCGAATGTCGGATGCTTAGCTGAGCTTACCAACTTAAAATCTGTCCAAAATCGGTGCGAGTTACTCATTTCTCGTCGCGCAGATAATACGGAAAGGCTCCCGATTCGGGAGGATGGAGGAAAACATTGATTTAGACGTGTCACTTTCCTTGAAGGAGAAAGAAAAAAAAATTTATATATATAAACCGGGAGAAACAGGAGAATTTATTTCAACGAAAAAGATAAGAAAAGAATGGAAAAGGAGAGCCAGGCGGGGAAACTCTTTTGAATTGTTTTCCTTCGAAGATTCCCCAGGATAATTCCCAGCCATTTCCTTGACAGCACGTTAGGAGACGCTCTCCGAAAAAAGGAGAAGGTTAGAAAAACGCACTAAACGGTAAATATTTCATTTATATTCAGGATTTCTTCAGGTATGGAAAAGGTGAAAATTCTCCGTTTCATATCGAAATTGAAAATCGAATTCTTATCTGAAGCCCCTTTCTGGGTGTGCTGCTGTCGGAACGCGTTTCTCCGACGCCTTCGAACCAAGTTTTCACTCAAGGCGTTTCCCGAATTTTTCCCTTCCCTCTTCCCCTCCACACCGGTGACATCCGTGAAAAAGCGGAGAAATTTTGGAAAATTCCTACAAAAAAAGGAGAAAGGAAAAATCGCGACTTATTTCACAATTTCCGAAAATTCAAATTAATTTCAGCTTTCCTTCTAGTCAATCTCGTGTCATATTTGAATTGCAGGTTATAAATTAAAATTTTGTTTTAATAAAAGCTTCATCCGGATCCTTGTTGTTTCGCCGGGTTTTGAAAAATTTTTGGTTAATAATGGGGGGGGGGGGGGAGTGTAAAGTTC
>JAOWBB010000012.1:2537537-2588718 GCA_028565995.1 Ricinus marginatus
CCCCCCCCCCCCCCCCCCCCCCCCCCCCCCCCCCGGAAAACTCGAGAACCGGTTTCGGCATTTGGCGCCGATCCGCGACTGAGATCTTCAAAAGTGCGCAAAATTTTCTCGAGATCAGAGCTGAAATCTTCCCACCAGATAAAGCAACCAGGACCGAGAAAATTCGTAAATTATTCCGGCGGGAAGGCGAGGGGGAAAGGGTACAGCGGGGGTAGAAAACCAGCAGAGAAATCGATGCCACCTTAAAGATCGTTTTCTATGTCCGGGGGTGAAGTCCCTGCAACGCCTTTTCCGTCTTCTAGTCGTACATCAGCGGTCGAGGAATCCGCCGTGGAAGGAGTAAAATTTTTCCCTCCGACGGTAAAAGAAAAAAAGGGAAAAGCAACGGTCGAGGATTCATCCGCGGTGGAAAAACACGATCGAGTTTTCATTTTCTCTGAGATTATGAATTGTGACCTCTCCGTCCGTGAGGGCTGTCTTTCGGGGGGGCGTGGTGCGACCTATGACACGCCCCTTGAGTTAACCCTTTGCGAGACACTCCCACCGAATGCGGATCTTACGCTCTCCTCTCTTTTCCTTCGTTTTTCGCTTTCGTCGTACTTTTTCCACGGAAGTTTTTCACGTTTTCTCCTTTTTCGCAATGCTGGAAAGTTTAGTAATATTGAAAGTTTCCAGGTTGGGTGTCTGGGCCAAATTTCCGTCTCGAACAGGAGCCGAAAAACAAATTTTAGAAGCTGCCCTGCGATATTTGCAGGATGTCCATGATCGCACGCTTAAATACAAGGCAGATCCAATGCTGTCGACCGAATATGCATATAATTCGCATAATTTTCAATCCTACAGATAAACCATATAATAAAATCTAATTGTATCATCAGGATTAAAATGGAAAAATTTTTTTCGGGTAATATCAGGTTTGACTGCACTTGTGTGTGCCTAAAATTAAAAAACATAAGTTTTTTGTTTGTCTTGTAGAAATAATTAAGGGATGATTCAGATATTGAATTTATTTGTATAATTGGACAGAAAAAAGCAAACGATAAAGAATAATGACGTCCATTATTTTTTTTATATTACAGTTTAATAAAGAAAAGGGAGAAAGCATCTGATTGTATAAGAGTATGGCGTTTGAGAGGGTTGTTTTGGGAATAATTGTGACAAAAAATGTTTCATCTACCCATTTTATAATAAAGCCGCGGATGACCATGAAAGCAACTCGTTTTGAAACCTAAACTTGTATGGATTGTCCTCGGAGTAGGCGACGGAGTTTCGTGGAGTTTTCCAGTAAGGCACGTTAAATGCGCGTTGTGGGGCATCGTCCGCCTAATTTCGCTGCGTCCAGCTCGGAACAAAAAAAAGGGCAAACAGAAATTCGTGCAAGAAATTTGTAATCAAAGTATGAAGAAGAAATGACACATGGACTTAATGATATATAAAATGAAGAGCCATCACTCATAACGCATTAATCTAGTCTTGCTCATGTTCGGAGATCTCGGAGGAAAGGACGATCCTTAGGGAATCCTTCTCCCTCATTCGCTACACCCCTTTATGGGGACCTCTACATCTCATTCTTCATCCTGGACCCCTGGAAACCTTTCATGTAAGAATCATTCTTCATTCCTCGATGTGGTCATGATCGGAGTCAGAAAAAAAGTAAACAGGGTTGGACTGGAGCTTTTTGCAAATTGCTTTTTTAAAAATGAAACAACGCGAAATTTTACCCTTATGTTTATGTTGTTTCCTTGAACTCTACCTTATTATACATTTATTTAAAAAAAAAAAAGTTCATTCAAATTCTGCGTGTGCCCATACGTGTGCAATCATAAAATTATACATATATAATTATGCTACTTTAAAATCAAATTTTCTGGTTTCAGTCTCGGTTCGCGCACATATTTAAGTTTATATTTTCAATGTATCAAATTCATTTATATGTATGTATATGATGTGTGTAAAATATTTTAAATCAATTTCATGAAGCCGAATTTTGATTTTCGAATTTTATGGGCAGCGCTCGCAGTAAGTCCTTTTCGGTACTGCTCGGGGAATATCAAAATATTATAAAAATCATCCCTGATGTTTCCTAATACTCCTGAATACAGAAATCACCCCGTCTGTATCCCAAAGGAATAGGAGACCCTCATGTTTCATTTAATAACCACCTTCCCTCTATTACCGCGGATTTTATTTCCATACACATTCTTATTAAATTGTTTATATTATCGGCACGATCGTTCCCAGGTCGAGGGCGACGGTTTTTGACAATTTGCAAAAGGAAAAAAAAAAGATTTTTCGCGAATAATTTGCCAATAATTATTGTAGGCGAACGCAATCCGCGAGAAGGGGCTGCCCCGAAGAAAAGCTTGCCCGGGTTTCTGCGGGTGATGTGATTACAGTCACATTTGTGTCACTGGCAGAAGCGGAGGTACGTAATTTGTATGCAAAATTTTCGATTGGCACAATCGAATGCCGATCCGAAAATATTCAATTAGCTTCCCCAAAAATTCACTGCCCGCGTAAAGAGGGTGCGGCGGTTAATGTAATAGTCATTTTCCAAAGCAATGCAGTTTCAAAATGCAACTCCAAAAGTTTAAATGTCAGGTGTCAAATTAGAGATGTCAATGTCAACCCGGTGTAGGAGGTCAGGCCTCGGGGAAAAATGTCGAAAGGGGGTCACTCTCATAAAGCGGTCGACGAATTTCCCCGTGCCAGCTGCCCCCCCTTCCCCCCACCCCATTTCCACCTTCATTCAGTTTTCTTACGGATCCGTACCTGTTTTCCTTCGGCGTCGTGGAGTGCTCGTAAATAAATCTGGATTTTCGATTTTCGCTTCCCCGCGAACGAACATGTACGTTCACTTTTACTAATGCAAAAGGATGGGGGAGTGGGGGCGATAAAATGAATTCTGGGCATTAACAAGTGCAGCGAATAGCAAATGAAGAGGGCAGTTCAGGGGGTTGAAATTGAAGCTGCTTCGGCATATTTTTTTTTTTGTCGCTAATAGCAATCTTGCGCCAAAATTAAACGAATCACTCCTTCAAAACCGACGGGAAAATATCGCTAACACGTGCCGCGCACAAAAATATATACATGTATACAAGTTACAGCGTCCATATACATAAATCTCAGCCGCGGAATATAAAATAAGAATCAAATTCAATTGCGAATAACTTTCAGTCCATGTTTGAAATGATGTAGGACAGATAAATGTAATGAATAATTAGCACTGAGGTGAATCAACTTTAGACTAGCCAACAAACAAAACCACTTACAACGTGAAAATTTTATATTATCGACTGATAATTTGATATTTTAACATATTATTTCAATTTATTCCCAACTACGATGATAAATAAGTCAAATGCATCCGAGAGGCGCACGCAGAATTTGACTGTCTTGAACGGAAAGTGTCATGTTGAATGTTTTTGACCGGTACGAGTCAGAATTTGTGTTCCGATATGGGCTACAGTGAAAAACCGGGTTTTCCCGGACAGTGGAAAAACTTTTTTCGGAAGTTGATCTGAATCTACTTGTCAATGTTCTTGGTTTGGGATAGAAGAGAAGAGCAAAGAGCAGTCCGGTGTTCGTCTACTCCCAAGACACCTGAATGATGGAGTGGAGCCCTGGGCCCTTGCTCCTGCCGGAAACACTCTCATTTTTCCTCTTGCTTCGGTATTGCGCATTCCAATTTTTCCCGTCTTGTCTTTTATTTCATTTGGCACGAACCATCGTGCATAATTTCCGTTTTTCCTCTTTCTTAATGCGACAAAATCGGTTTGGAAAGCTCCGATACATCGAACGAAAACGCAGGAGTTAATGGCGGGGTAAGTGCGTTCAGCAGGGCGAAATTGAAATTCAGATCGCCGAAATTGTTTTTCTTTCAAAATGAACGATTCGCATTAGCGAACATTTCCCGATTTAGAGCCCGGGATTTTTAGTTTTTCCGCAGCATCCCAACTATCCAACTAGTGACGGTGACCTCTCCCTCCCCCATCCTTTCCGCTCCGGAATTATCCTGGGAGATGAGAAAACAGCAGACTGCTTTTTAGCGATTATGTTTCAAAATAATCCGCCCAACTATTTTGCTCCTGCCGTGAATAAAATTATTCGAATTTTCGCAATATATCTTTCTTTTGCCCGATTTTATTGTATCATAAATTCATAATGTTCGACTAATGAATGTATATTTTTCCTAAATTTTCTCCGCTCGTTAATAAATAACCAATCGAATTTCCCCGTGGGGGAATGTTTTAAAAACCCGGGAGAGAGGAGGATGCCTCTGATGGAGCAGAAATTTTCTTTATTTTCGTCTGTCAATCGTGCCCAACCGGCATTCGAATATCGGGAACTATCCAGCCGGGGGAGAGAGGAAGAACGGCGAGTTAGAACTGCAGCGGGACATGTGTCATACTGTTATTTTGAATGGAATCCGGGTGCAGGCAGGAGGGAAAATGCAGGATATCGTTTCTTTTTCACAGAGGCTGATTGGAAAGAAAAAAAAAGGAGATGCTGCCGTGGGAGTTGCAAACCTCAAAGCTGTCTTCCCGACCAAACCTTTTCGTAACCCGTAAATCTTATCAATTAATATGCCCGGAAAACTCCGGCTCGGGCCTTAATTATTCCTACCTTTCGTGAAAATTTTTATTATACGGAAATTCGGGATTAATTTGATTAATAGTAGAGGCGGTCCAATGCCCGGGGAAGGCTGCGGATTCCTTCCCGGATTATAAATCTAGTTTTTATTCCGGTTAAGTCCGATTCCGACCCAATTCAACCTGTCCGAAAAGGGTTTCGTCTGGATGGTGCAGGAGGCGAGTTTCCAGAAGATTCCCGAAGAAAGGTACGAAACGAGATTCCTGTAAATTCGCAGGAGCGTCCGGGCAAAACAAAAAAAGAGAAGAAAAGGAAAAGGGCAAGGAAAGAAAAGGAGGAAAAACTTTTCGGATTGTGATTCTTAAAGGGAAGAATTCATTTTTGTCATCCAGTGAAAAGGTTAAAAGTTAGATTGAAATTTTATGGTTTGCCAAGCATTGCTCGAAAACTTTTTTGAAACTTTTCTCATTTTTAGGTTTTTTTTTTTTCCTCTCCTCTCCTTTCATATTTTCATCTATCAGTTTTGTCGTCAACTTCCCGATTCCGCCTCCATACGACATTAAATCAAAAGCGATTGTATAAAAATTTAACTTTTATTCTGCGACGAATGAATGCGAGCGAGAACCGGAAAGCTTTTGCGGGGAGCGACGTTTCGTCGCGGCGCTACGGATTTTTCCGCGATTTCTCCTTCTGCTCCTCCCTTCGACCGTAACATCCCGGAAATGCCGAACGGTGATTTTCCGGGGTTTTTCACTGTGAGCCGCGGCGGTTCTCCGCCGAAGCGCATTTTCTTTTTTTTTTTTCGTCCGGCACCGCTCTGAATTTCCCGCTGCCGAAGGGTGGGTTTAATTCGGTTTCTTTTCTTCCCCACGCGTTGGATGAAAGAAAGATTTATTAGCGAAGTCGATTGTTTACCATGTTTCATTTAACATTTATCGAATGTTAGATTCGATAAAATCAAAGATTGCGATGAAAGCTCCCTCAGAGGTAAGCACAGGATTGCTAAGCTGTTGCTAAACTGACGCACACGAACCTCATGGGAAATCTACCGGTCACATTCGAAAAATAATACAAATAGACAAGCATAAAAATGACCATTGGTCAACGCGAAATTGCTTGTTTCATATATCTAACAAAAACAATATCAACTATTGAATTTTTAAATCTTTTGTTTCAAATTCTGCGGCAGATTCGGAACATGTTTTCCCCCCCCCCCTTCCCCGCACGGTCTTCCTGGCTCCTGTGGATTTTTTGGCACCAGTCAGAAAAATCTTATCGCAGACGACTCTTAAACTGGGACAATGCGTTTGGTACACTCAACAGCTAACCGGGCGCCTGCATAAAATATCGAGTGCATTGAATTTCATTATCTGCTTGCATTGGTGGTATGCGGATAAAAGTTGGCAAAATTAGCATTTTTCCCAAGTAGATAAATTTATTTTTTTAAATGAGATTGTATTATGCAAATTCGTACAATTCCCCCGGTTTCGCTTTTCACCTTTTTTCCCAATAATAAATTACAAAAAAGGCCCGGTTAAAAAAAAAAAAATGAAAGTAAACTGTTTCTGTTAACCTACAAATTTTCCTGTCATTTTACATTCTTGTCAGAAAGTTCACCGTAAAAACATGACAACAAATAATTTGAAAAATTTCGTTGATAAATATAAATACATCAAATGTCACATTTATTTTAAATTTCCCAGGAGGGATCTCAATCAAATTTGTTATGGAATCTAATTCACACTATAAATAGATTTTTATCCAATATAAAAGAGTATATGATTCTTCTCTGTTTTACACCCTGCTGCTGTCGCTTTCGAGTTCACTTTTTATTTCTTACCGTAATAATAAAGGAAGCACCTCGCCGACACCTTCCTCCTCAAAATCATGTAGTTCGCGTAATGTAATTTTGCCCGCGGTGAACATTTTTGATTTTTCTTCCCTTCCACTTGAATGCTGTCTAGTTCATCCGCACCGCAAAATTTCAAATTCTTGTCTATCACTCTTCATTTGAATGTAATTTAACTTTTGTTATCAAATTCGTGGTGGAACGGTGCATCGTCATCTATAATGCAGGGCCGCCTCTCAACGTAAGTTGAAAAATTTTGGATAATTGCATTCAAAATTTTGCTTCCTCTTTTCTTCTGTTGTTTTCCGAGAGAATTTCTTTCCGGAAGGTCGGGCTTTGAGAAAAAAAAAGGAGTCGAATGTTATGGATCAGAAGGAAAAAAATAAAAGGAAAGAGAGAAGAGAAAAAAAAACTCAGCAAAGGAGGAATAAGTTAGTTGGTTGGATGAAAAGAAATCCGCAAGGGAACTTATCTGGTTGAAATCATAAAGGAAGTATGAATAATGAAAGGGAAAAGAAAAATGTCGCCGGTCTCAACTCTTTCATCCTGCAGCCTGCGTAGCCATTGTTTCCTTCATTATTCTTCTTCTTCTTTTTTTTTTTTTTTTTTTTTTTTTTTCCTCTTTTTTGGGGAAAATACAAAAATCGACTTTGTCATGCCCACGAGGCAGCGAGCGAAGACATGTTTGACGAGATGGGGATTGGGAAAAAGATGCATTATCCCGGGATGAGACGTGGCGTTAGACGAAAGGAAACGACGTGGCAGAGCGGGAAGGAGCTCTCGCCCGGCGTCGCGGGAAGTTTTTTGGCGCGCGGATTAAACTGCCGTTCAGTTGCGGAAATAAGAAAGAAAATGATTGAAACGCCGCGAATCTCGGATTTTTTTCTTCTCTTTCCGACCGCCCCGCCCCTTCAGTTTTAAGTTTCCAAATATTAAAGAAAACCCCGTTCGGGGTTCGAATTTTGCCCGTGGGACCGGGAAAGATTAAAAATTACGATGTAATTTTCCGACTGAGTAAAATAAACATTAGAGAAAGGTTGAGAACAAACAAAGAGAAAAGGTTTCGTGGTGCGGGAGGCGAAATTTCGGCATCATCTCGTTCGCTCGTCGGGCGCCGCCTTTTTTGTCATATCTCGGAGGCTTTTCCCGGGGCTTTTTGCCGAAATCCCGATGTTCCTCCCCAGCCCTTCTCATGCGCCCGCCCCCAACTCCCCCCGGCGGGTCCGCAAAATGCCGCTTTAAGTGAAAGAAACAAAGAAATTGGTTATTTTGCCGCGGCGGCAAAGGCTTTCGAAATTATATTTAGCTAACCGGCTCGAAGACTGTGATGAGAATGAAAATAACGGAGATTTCCCGTTTTCGTTTTGTGTGTTCCTCCCTCTCCCATTGGCTGCAGAGATAAGCAATTTTCTCGGCTCGTGATTGGGACTACCCTCATGGGGATAAAAACTCCATCTACAAATGAACTGCCGTGACAAGAGCTATAATTCCTTGTCCAGAATATAGCTATGGAACCGTTATGGAAACTAATCCATACACTTCCTACGAAGTAAAAATTTAATCAAAAGAAGGAAAGTTCAGTTTTTCGCTTAAAAAATAAATAAATAAACAAATGAATAAAATTACGCGATGTATTTAACATATTGTTCGCAGTCTTCCCACATCCGAAGAGTTACACGTCAAACATCACAGCAACCAGTATCGCTGTAGGTTTGCTTCTGTCTAATTCAGTGTTTTAAACTTTTTGGAAAATGCGAATTCTTTTCCACCAAATAATAACAAATTTTCCCGCGGGAAAGCAGTTCAGGTTGAGGAACCTTTTGACGGAGGGGGCGGCAGGATTGGAGACGGAGGGAGAGGGAGCAAAACCTCGAAATTTCGGAAGGTAGTGGTCGAAGCAAGAATTTTGGTGGTGCGCGTCGGGGGCGAGGGACGTCAGAAGTCAACAACGACATTTCCACGAGGATGGACTCCTCCATTAACACTCGATCGATGCCAACGGCCCGGAGTTTCTGAGTTTCACGAAGTTTTCCCGGGGACGGTTTTCCGTTTCCTTGGATATGAAAGCGAAACTTCAGATCATTAGAAAGTTGGCAGGCGATTAATTAAACGCTACTTGCTAATCGTCTAATTGACTAATTAACAAAATGATGGATGGGATTCCTCGGTCTCCGGATGACCGCTCGGTCACGTGATATGACAGCCCTTGTCAGGGACATTTTATTAATTTCGGTCTCTTCATCGACCCCCTGAGGCGGTAGGCTCCGTCTCCTTTCCCCCGGTACGTTTTTGATGCAGCGAACTGGTAAGGGGCAAAAACCTCCTTGGAGATCGGAAAGGAATCGGCCCCCGAGACCGAAAACCGTCTTCGAAAACCGATTTTAAATCGGTTAAACCGAACTTTTAAGGTTTCGAAATATCGCGGACGAACAATTTCCCATTGCAATGCGAAAAATCGACGTTAACCGAACCGTAAAAAAAAAAAAAAAGAAATCATCCCCCTCCCCCGAGCGCCGTGCACATAAGTGCAAGAATGTCGTTTAATTGCGGAGCTTTTTACAAGCAATCAACCGAATTATCCGCCATGCCCGGGCATTAACGAACGACTTTTCCACAGATTGCGGCCTCAGACTTTATTCAATGTACGAAAAACACGAGTGTAAATGGACGATATTTAGGGGTGTGAATGTGCAATAACGCACTAAAAATTTATTTGAATAGACTCGGAATCGTTTTCTAAAGCCATCAAATGTAAATTGGAATGAAAATAGGAAAGCAATAAAAACAGCAAGACCTTTTCACCTCGGCTAAACGAATTGCGTCGTTTTCCCCGTATAAAGGCACAGGGAATGGTGGGGAAGGAAAAAGGGAAACACGATCTTGATTGGTTTCACTTGTTACAAGTTAACCTTTCGCTCTTTTCAGCCTTTTTTTCACTTTTTGTTACAGCACCCGAAAAATTAAAAAGTATTCATGCCAAACTGAAAAAGCACAGATTGGGACTAACAAGATCCTTTTTATTGATCCTCCCCCCACACATGACTTGATTCTTCAACAGCAGAATGCGAAATTCTCTCTTTCTTTTTTATGACGGAATATGAAATTTTTTGATAAAATCACCCACCAATTAAAAAAATATATAATTAACCTATTCGGTAATGGATCTTAAAACGGGTTTTTAACGCAGTCGGAATGCATTCAAATTTTAAGGGAAGGTTGCATTTTGTCAGAGCTGAGGTTGAATTTTCCAGAAGTATCACAGGGATTTTATACGCGAAGAATATTTCACCAGTCTATATACGCCCTGAGGATTAAGACGCAATAAAAATATGGAAAGGGTCCCATAAAACCATTCTTGTAAATACAGTCGTAAGCCATAAACCCGTGGAAACATAATTTAAAAGGAGAAATATTTAAATTCCGTCTTTCTTAAAAGTTTTTAAACACTGATTTATATTTTTATTTGACCAGGGATATAAAGGGAGAACATGATTATTACTTTATTTCTGCAGAATATTTAGGTTAGTATTGTTTAAATATTGAGTTACTGTTTGGAGTCAGTTTGTACGCGGAATAATAGATGGAATATATACGAACGTTTGTGAGACTTGTTAAAGATACGCACAGGCTGTTTCTTCTAATTGAAAAACCCGTTGGGATATGGTCGACTGGAAAATTCATGCTGATTTAGTTGTATTGAAAAAATTAGAAAAGCTGCTATTCGCTCTGTCCGGATAATAAATAAAAACACGTTGACGTTGGTTGTCTCTCCAGCAGAGTTTCGCATACAAAAAAATGCTAATAAAAAGATTATATTTCACAATTAATGGCATTGCAATGACAGTATCGCTTCATGAGTCACTTTAAGTGGCGGCAAGGCGAGAGGGTGGCCAAAGGAACCTGCAACCCCTCCAATTAGGAAAACAAGTGTTAAAAAGCGACGATTTATTTTAACTTCATCAATGACGCAGCAAGACGCCAATTGGATGGAAAAACCTCCATGGCGAAGAGGCGACCGGCAATTTTGCATAGTTTTGTTGTTATATTAACGATAAAACATTCATCATATTGCCCTGACATCTTCGCTAATTAGGCGAACGAAGTATAATGCGTTTTCATTTTGCCCCAAACCGGGGGTAAGGAGCCAGGTTTTTCCATTCCTCGTCTTAGCTCCTCCTGCGATATCCGTCATCCCCCGGGGGACGGGTGGGAGCATCTCGAAAATATGCGGCGGAGAAAAGTTTCGCGGTGGAACCTTTCGAAAATCATACGCTTGAGGGACTTCTAACCTTTCGGTGGAACCCCCGATCCCGGTGAACTGATTGACTTGTGCGTCGATCGATCTTCATTTGAAACATTCTCAAACGTATAAAAGAAAGAAAGGGAACAGTCATCATCCCCGCCGTCAGGCCATCAACAGCATTCCGGGTTTTCCAAATACCAACGCCTTTCGGCCGTTTTAAGGTTCCAACTGCTTTTCCACCGCAAGATACAGTAGAATTTGCCCGTTCCGGGATCGCTATCTCGTAAACGCGACTCCAAATTTATATTATTTCCACATTTCTCAGGATCGCCTCGATATTTTAAGCCTTCTCTCATTATTACAGGTCTCCCCCGTGCCAAGCAATCATTCCTCGACTCTGGCAAATTTCGAGACCACGAATTTCTCTCTTCATTTACGCGAGGCGCCTTTAATGGTATCATTGAAAATTCACAAGAGAGTCTTGAAGAGCGTAGGTCGTAAAATGTGTCATACATTCTCATTTTTGAGCCGTATAAAATGCCTCAAATCTATAAAATTCAGACATTAAAAAAAAAAAAATTTTAACTCCGTTTTCTAGCGTCATAATCTTTATGCTATGTGAAGTGTGAATATTTACCTCCTAAGGTACCTGTTTCGAAGCCCAAAATCAGTTTTCTTCCCTCCCCAAATCCCAAACTTCAGTTTGCGTGAGGAAAAGCATTCAGTCAAAGCGCCAGGCAATGTACCCGCTCTACCTGCTCCCGAGTAACTCGTCTGCAACCCCGTCAGAGGCTTGTTACATTTTCAACGCAATCGTAACATTAAATAAGTTCGGGCAATGGATCATTTAACTTGGAATTTTCTCGGGCTCTTTTATTTGTTTAATGCAAAAACGTGGGAAATTTATTTTCAGCTGACTCACGAGGAAGCGGTACCATCATCTCGGATTATTCCTCATCCGAGGTGACAGATCCGGAATGTAGGTTAACATTAATGTCTTCGGCTGCTCCGGAGGACAAAAAAAAAAAATTGCGGCGAAGGGAAAAATTTCATCTGAAATTGGAAAATGCTTCAGCGCCGTGTCATTAATGCTAAACTTTCTTTCGGGCACCGCGACGGGGGCAAACTCCTCTCCCATTCCTCCCCCGCATCGGTGGAAGTTAAGCATGAGATGAAAATCGTGAGATAATAACGTTCCAAAAAGGCGAGGAATATTAAAAAGGATTTCGGGGGTAGAAAAAAAAAATCCGGAGAGAAGACGGCAGAAAAAAAAAAGGAGCGGAAAATCCGGAAATCAAAATAAAAACATTTTTCTGCAGGAATAATAAATTCGTTATGTAAGAGAATTCTCCTGATAGCTCTGAATCTAAAAGATGAAATAATTTCCCATTAAAATTTTTACAGTCTACCTTTTCTCATTTGACTGCTGAGAATATGGAAGAGGGTGGCCGGTCTCTTGCGGGCCACAAATATCATGACACTAAGGCGACTGATGCTGCGGAGCGCTAATGAATCCATTAACCAAGGCTTGACCGTTCAGGACCGGATTTCTTCAAGTAGCATTTAAGCGGGGCTAGGGGATGATTTATGGATTTCAAAAAATTATCCCATCCCCAGTAAATCCTTTCAATCTCTTGTCAACGTGCCTCCCCGTGAAATTTTACTCGGATATGATTAATGGACCGGAAAACCTTTTTTTTTTGTCTCCCAAACGATGCTGCAAGGCATACTTTTAAGGGGAGAGCGGGACGCGGGCAACAGGTCGAAAATGGCCCCGTCGATGCGCGACGCTTTCTGCCCGCGGAAGAAATCCCCGGGACGGCCAAAAAAGAGGTATTCGCCCGCTCGCCCAACCGAAAAATCGAAATTTTCCTCCCCTGAATTCGCTCCTGAGCTTATAAACTTTATCTCAACGTCTGGAAACATGCTACTTTCATTAATTTCATTCAAAATGGAAAACTACGTGATTTCACCTCCAGACTCTCTCCTTTTGATTTTCATTTGAAAATTGAGCTTTTATCGAATTATATTCCGCACCTAAATATCCGCTTCCTCCGGAAACGATCCCCCGTTTTCTACCATTGGCTGAAATTGCAAATAACCCATTTAATCTACCTGAAGCGGTTCGAAGATCATCCACGAATTATTAATACATGCGCGGGCAAAATTGCCCCGGTTAACATTGAAGTCACCTAATGTTATTCATCGTATTTTGTATTCCAAAGTGTTACCCCTTAAATGATGCCATAATCATTTCAGATCGCAGTTTCGGTGGTCCAGCGTGTATTTTTGGCATAGCGAGAGCCTGTCATTTCAAAAGTAGATCCAGTAGATGAATCTCGGTAAGCGACCACAAAGTAGGTTAGTTTCATTAAGGAAGAAATAAATAGAGAGAAAGGAGATAGATTAACCCCACATGAAACAATCCATCACTAACTAGAGACATATCCTAATAGATATGTTCATTTTAAAATCATATCAATCATTTTAGAAGCACTGATAGAAATCAGTACGTTTTTAATGATCCATTATCTTAACTTTCTTATGGACGTTGAACAGGAATTAAACATTTTGATTACATATTAACTATGTCATGACACATTTTACGTGTCCGAATATAAACATTCATCAGTTTCGGTAAACCGCGTAAATTTAAGGAGGGGTTTCGTTAAAAAATTCAAAATTTTAATATGTAATTTCTATGTGTTTGACTTAAGTTTCCATAACAATGAACAGTAACAGAACATAAATTCTAATTTTCAATACTTCAAAACATTTATAATATTTTAAAAGTTTATTCGGACGAATAATATAAAACTGGATATTGCGTTCACCGCTGTCGATTAACAAATACACTCCACGTGAAAATGTCATATCATAAGCATATAAAACTGGATACTTCAATAATGCAGCGCAATGAAAATGATGAAAGACTTAGGCAAGGAAAACATCTATATTCTTTTTCGGGTCTGTACAACCGTCAAAAGTTACGTATAATTTGATATTTTGATATAACAGCTATACATTATTACCGATGGAAACTGATTTTAACATAGTTAATGTAAAAAAAGAACAAAATCCACTTTCGAGTAGATACCAAAATATTTTAATGTCTTACATTACTTATAAAATCAAACCGGATTGTTTTTAATTGTTTGTAAAATAGCCTTACATGCTATACATGTATAATACGTATTGGTAAACCAGCTATTGTGTATATGAATCAAGTCAAAACACATATATCCATTACTTGAATTCAATTTATTATTTTTTTACATTTTTCTTTTTCTTTTTAAATGAAGGTGATTCAGTTTTGTAAAATTTCACATTTAAGAGATGCACAAATGGAAAATGTTTTCATCTAACAAGGGAAAAAAAAATTTTTTTTTCTTATTTTTTGGAAAACGTTTTTCTGGCAAGGGAAGAATGCTGTTGGGGTGGATTCGCAATTGGGCCGCTTTTTTCCAGCGACCCCGAAATTTTCCCTCCTTCGAAGTGGACAGGGCAAAATCCCCGGGTAACTTCGATAATGAAACCTTCCGGGCATTTGCATATAAAATGGTACTCCATCGCCGGTTTATTTCCTCGGAGAGGTGACAAATAGCCACAGAGTGACCTCACCTTGGGAGGAGGCCGGGGGAAGGAAGGGTGCTAAAACCCACCCCAGAGATGCTCTCACATTCAAGTGACCACTCCTCGAACCTCTTTTCAAATTCGGAACACGTCGATTTTGCGTTCGCCCCGAGGAACTTTTCGGCGCGGCGGCGAAACGGATCCGCAGTTGGTGGGTCCCGCCCGCCCGGGGTTCCGCTACCGGTTCGCCGAAGGCTCCGGGGTAGGGAAAAGGGGGGGCGAAAAATGAAACGTCGCGGTCACAAGCATCGTGAAACTTCAACCCGCAAACTAGCGTTATAAGGTCCCAGAAATAATGAACGCAGCAACCCAGGCTCTCTGATGAAATTAGATTAATAACGAGCTTGAGTTGAGGCTCTCAACCCTTCTCAATTTTAACTCCTTTCCCGACATACTACTTAATCATATTAATCAAGAGGAAAAATGAGAATGATATTATAAATAAGTAAGCAATGGGAATGAAGAAAGTTCCGGAGATTTCCTTTCCATCTTTGAATTTTCCACGTTTCACCTCCGCTCCCGGAAAGGGTTTCCCGACCCTTTTCGATTGCTGAAATTGGAAAAGCAGCATTAATCCCGGCGGCAATAGCAGCTAAACCGATGTAACGCCAGGTACTTTGGTGTTTTGCCTGCCGAAACCATGCCAAGAGTATGTAAAACCATGTTTTGCCATGCGGCAAGACTATCTTGCCAGTTTCCATAACAAAAAAAAAAAAAAAAAAAATTAGACGATGTGTTTTCTTAATGAAATTTATAAAGACTTATCAGACCACCCCCTTATATAAACAATTAATTTTTTTCAATTTCGTCCGATTATTCATAGAAATAAGCGGGGGATGCTTCGGAGATTTATGACCCGAAAACCTTCCGCCAAAAGATAATGCTCCGAATGGGGATGAAAAAGAAAAGTAATTTTTTTTTCTTTCTCCTTTTCATACGGGGTGGAGGCATGCGGGGATGCTTCCCATATCTGCACCAGCTGCAGATTGCACTGCCTTGGATTATGGCAGATTGAAGACCACCAAACCCTGAAACTGGAATGCCACCCTTACATTCGAACCCTGTTCTCTTTCCCTCATCCGAGGAATCATCCCCCGCTCAAATTCGAATTTGAGGATGATTTCAACCCGTAATCCCCGACCTTGCACTGTTTGACCTGTGCTTGCCAAATCCTGCGGGTAAAGAAGTTCCCTTTTAAAAACATCTTATTAAACAGCCTTTTACGGGCGAAGGGATCGCTTTGCGCCGCGAATCCCCGTCATCGGAAAGGCTGAAAATGGGGTTTTGATTACCGAACCGAAAATTGCGTATGCGACGGGCCCCCTTTTACTTTTTTTTTTTTTTGGTTTTTGCCGCGTAAAAAAGCAGAAAAAACCCGATTCGCGTCTCCCACGCAGCAGCAAAGACATTCTCCGGCCGGAGACGTTCCTCTTATCCGATGCTTTTCTTATTATTCACGAGGCAAAACCGCATCTTTGCGGCAAACTTTTTTTTTTTTTTCCTCTCTCCTTTTTCAAAAGTCGGGAAAAAAAAAGTAAATGGATTCTGCCCCCTTTTTCGGGGCCCTAATGTTTCTTTTAAGCGAAATATACGAAGCTTTAAATTATGTAATAGGTGAAGGGTCACAAATAAAAGGGTCGGGAAAATAAGCCAAAGTGGCGGGATGAGTGATGGCACGGGTGTTATTGCTTGTTCTAGGAGGGATCAAACTCTTAGAGACCCTGGTCACCCATATGTCACACTCCTCTTCTTCCTTCGGGAGGTTCCCTAAAAAAACCCCATTGTTTCCCACTTTCCGTCAATCAATCAATTCCTTCATGACGTTTAATGATTTCGTCTTATTTAATCTTCCCTTTGTTTCGCCACCTTCTTCCAGCATGCAAAAAAAAAAAAGGAAAAAAATTCGGCGGTGCGAAAAAAAAAGGTATCCGGTATCGCGTCCCCCGGGGGATTCCGCCAAGAGATCCCGGGGCAGCGGTAAGATTTTGCGCATATGCGACCTCCGCACCGCCCGCAAACCGTCTTACTTTAATGTTGCGCAGTTGGCGGCTAGAAACGCTCTCAATAAATATCGCAACACTCCAAGGCTTGTCAGTATCCATTGTCTGCTAGATTGATAAATCTGTTTTTGGTGGCAGTCGAAATTTTTAGTCTACTTGTTAATCCCCCATTCATTGTTAAGCACTTGCGAATAAAAAGCATTATTCACCGAATGATCCATCCTCTCTCTCTCGTTTCACAGTGGCAGGTTGCGGATAAAGGCTGGATAATGTATATTTTTTTATGCTTTTTATTTCGCATTGTCAATATGAAGGATGTGTTATTGTTTTTTATTTTTGGCTCAGGGGCTTAATACATCTGCCTTGGTAATGGATAGTTTAAAAAACTTCTACCGACGACATATGTACGCATTAGAATGTTTTCCTTCCTTGCCTTTTTATATTGATATTTGCATACGCGCTGAAAATGCGCCTTCCACTCCTGGTGGAGCAGAAATTTTCGATTTCGAAGGGTTCCACCAAGTTTTTCCGAACCACTGTTCCGTCCTGCTCGACTCCGTAATATTCGACAAACGATCCAGATGTTGCAGTTCGGGGATGTGAAAACCGCAGGTCCACGCTTATTTTCCGTCGCCTCATCATTGCATCGCAAATATCCGGGAACGGCTTCATCTATTGCTAATAAGGATTATCCTTTCCGGGATTGTTAAAAAAAAAAAAGCTATTGACACGTTTTTTTGCCGGTATTTCTGGTTAAGTTTCAACCCTCTATACGGTAAATATGGATAATAAAAAAAAAAAAAGAAAAAAAAGATGAACTTTCCTCTTACACAGTAGGCTGGCTCCCATTATGGCCTGGCGTAATTGAGAAGGAAAAATGGTTTCCCTGATTAAGTCTATTGTTATATGACGACCCTTTAATTCGATATTTTTCGCATTAAAAAAAAAATAAAAGAGCACATGGCACCGTTTTCTTGTACATCTTTTGCAACTATCATGTTGCTCGGCGGAGACGAATGTCGCTTCGGTGAAAAGTACCCAAACGGAAGCTCGAATCCATCGTGTCTTGCCACTAAAACAAGGCAGGGCATTGTGAGCCCGACGCACATGAGGCAAAGTCGAAAGATCCGACCCTTTCATATAACGTCAACATCCTGCAGAGAGCTTCCTGTAGGCAAATTTTCACCTTCGTCCACGTATTCATAACCGCAGTAATGACTTTCATCTGGATAGCCCTCCGCAAGCTTTAAATGATCCGATTAAAGTGAAAAAAAAGAAAAAAAGGAACGATCTCAAGGCTCGAGCTGTAACGACCGCGAAAGATGCTGCTGCAGCGAAAGATTTTCCAATATGGAAGCTTAAAACCTGTCTTTTCACCCATTTTCCTTGTTATATTAACTTTGGTTATACAGTAATTTTGGTGCGGTCCCTTGAGTTGCGTATTAACCGGAGTTTACTGTATATTGCATGTTAAGGTTAAAAGACCATGCTCGTATAAAATTCAGCAGTAATCTCGTATGTACACGTATAAATGTATTAGATTACGTATATTTTACAATCATTATGATTCCATAACTTTTCCCTCGCATCTCCCCCGTGCATTGAAGGCTGGAAGTTCGCCCACTTAAGAAACTAGACTGAAACTGGCGGAGCCGGGATTTTGATTTTCCCGAAGGGGCCCCTGAAAGCGAGGGCTTTTTAGGGAAATTTTGTTTTTTTTTTCTTTTTCCGCCTTGATGCGCTGCAGTAATTAGAACGTTGCCACGACGCGGAACTCTCCTCTTCGCCTTTTTAAATCCGTTACCGTGTTCAGCGGTTTTTGGGCAACTGGGGCGAAAGAAACAAATCGAACGGGGGAGCAGGATGTCCCGGAGATCCGGTGGCGAACATTTGCGAGCACTTCTCCCGACAAAGTAACCCGATATCTCGGTTTTTCATCCCCAAATGGCTTTTTTTCCCGGGCTTTTCCTCTCCTGGAGGATAACATCGGTAGCAGGTTATCCCGGTGCACCCTTCATTTCACGAGGCTTCATCCTAAAGCCATCATCTGTCAGTTCGACGTCGTCGTCGGCTTTTTTTTTTTTTCCCTCTATTCCCTTCCCCTTTTCCCTTATCCTCCGCGAATCCGTGCCAATTTCCGCGGGGCACGTGCCACTTTAATTACGCACGAGAAACATCAAAATCCGACAGTTCTCGTTTGATGCCGGTTAAAATGCGCTTAACGAGGAGGCGGGAGGGTAAGTCAGCGATCGGTCGCAAAGGTGTTGCTCCATGTCGATTCGGCGCTCAGCGCTGGGCGACAGTTGGAGCCGGAAATTCAAGAACATATTGGACGGAAGCATTCGACAAAGATAGCTGATTATTTGGGTCTCATCCCTTTCGGTAAGAGAGTCAATAGATCTGATGTAATGCGAATCAGCGGTGCGAGACCGAAGGGGGATGGTATAAAGCTTCGGCCTGGTGCAGGAGCACTCGTAGACCGGGAATGACCCTTCAAGATCCTATCTCATTAATCTCCAATATTAAGTGTTGATGTTTGAAGTGCGTTAACTACCGATCCGATCAGCGATGCACCTCTTTTCAGTGAGCTCTGGCAAAAGTGGTTTGAAAATCGGGAAACGTGCCCGCCAAATGGCTCCGAAGCGGTCTTTTTTTTCATGGCGATTTCATCCGTTCGTGTGCCATTATCTGACGCACTCTCGATACCATCTTAATCATCGTTTAATGTTTAATCTTCACTCAACATTATGTCGTCGGTTTTAAGCGCATTCAACACGGCCGACGCTTATGCCTAAGAGTCGCGACACGACGCTCCCGGAACATTTTACATATTAAGAAGTTATCGCACGGATCACAGGCGACGAATTAGGTACAGGAACAATATTAAGTTCGGATGGTTAACGATACGTAATGGATGAAATATGAGACGTTTTAATGTACAAAATCATAGTCCGAATAAGGTTTTCAACCGGTTAAGCAACGAGAAGGGTTATTTTTTATTATTTTGGCACGGCATCCACAAAATCGTAATTTTCTTCACATTTTAACCGATTCGTTCGATTTTTCATGAGCCATGTTGTCCCCATTCACGATGGATTCAGCAATCATTTCGTTCCTCATGAAAAACTAAGTTATTCCTTTTGGATACACATTTTCCGGAACGATGCATTCGAATGAAAATATACAAACACAAATAGACACATACGAAAGGAGGAATGGAAATTAAACATTTGGAAAAGGATTTCAATGAACCGTGTTAGGTGAAGGGGTTGCGTTTTCTGCGTTTTCCTGCAGCAAGCAAGGTGGTCCAATCTTGCACAATCTGTTCCTTTTTGCCGCTGCAGAGAGCTTGCACTTCGCAGTCTTGATTTTCGGATTTGCCGGGATTCGGTAAAGCGTGAGCGGGCGGGGGAGGGGGGGTTAAAAAGGTTTTAGATCCTTCGCCGCCAGTGGTTTTGGCATAAAATTTCCCCGGTTATGTAACGCGAGACAATTATATAATCGCGCCGCAAAGTCACGATTCAATCCTGACTGTCCTTTTGATGTTATGAAACCTATTTACGAGACGTAATTTGCCATTTTCTCCTGTAGATTAATGCAAAAGTCATCCCTCCGCTTTTAGCTAAACGCTAAGACAAATTCTCGAGGCGAGCACAGTTTAAGGTGAGAGGACATTTGGAAAGTTCGCAAGGATCCCGGAGCCCGTTGGGGGCTTTCGAGGGAAGGACGAGCAGGGCACGAAGCAAAACTGACGTGAAAATATAAATTAAAATAGTATCAGGAGCGGCTATTTCCAGCAGCGGATAATGAAGTTTGTCCACCCCATTTTACGAATTTTCCTCCAAACAAACATCCCCTTTTCTCTCTTATGCGAATTCAAACATAAATCAATTCAAGACTTCGAAAAGAGCTCTTTTTCCTACACCCATACAGGTCCCTTTACAATTAACCCTCCACCCTTTATCCTATCCCGTTCTCCATTTGATAACCTAACCCGATCGTCTAAAACAAAAAAACATGTCTTACATTCCGGTTTGTTGATGTGAATCAAGGCATGGATCATACAAAAAAAAATGCAGAATTAAAAATTGTTTATAATGTTGCATGTGTGTGTACATACATATATAAATAACAGGATAGTTGTTATTGCACGACGAAATTAGCACATATGGCATAACTTGACATTAATTTTGTTACTATATTATCTTGGAATTGGGATTTGCCTGCATGTGATTATTGGGATATTAAAATTATTGGGAATCGTAGAAACATTCATAAAGCATTAACTAAATAATTAAAATTTTGTATTTTTTAAATACAAGAATCCGCAGGGTTAACGTGAGTGAAATTTCTCGTTTACATTATTCTGTGTACCTATTTCGTGTGTTCAGTTTTTCGTGATACGTGCTTTATACGTCACTATAGTATTTTTGATTTTATTGAAAAATTAATGCAATCATCAACTGGCACAATAAAAAATATAATTTATTTATTGATCGTATAATATTACACTTTTACGGTATAATGACTTGATATATAACCGCGTCTTGCGTTTGTGCGCTTTTTTATATCCGGGGCAAGAAAAAAACAAAATTTTTATTTTATTCGTCCATAAAGTTTGGGATGAGAAAAGAATCGCATCGGTCCTTCCCTCTCCCCCCCCCTCCGGAAAATTTTCGGGTTTTCCGCCCGAAGGAAATGGAAATTCTTTTACAGGCGGACAGCAAGGAGGGTCTTCCTGGATAAATGAAATTCGGTCATTGGCTCCCGCGATTCTGCAAAATGCTGGAGAAGAGAAAAGATTTTTGAGTAATTGCAAAATCGTGATATTTGCAATATTTGTTTATTGCGTTGGGAAATAATTATTGTCACATAAATCCCAATGTTTTGATGTACGACGACAATTTTCCGTTGCCATTATGTCTCCCGCATCATTTTCGCACAATTCCGGGTTGACCGAAGCGGACGTTTTGAGATTGATCACCTGAATATTGCATATTTGCCAGTGCCACCCCTCTCCCCCAACGACTTTCCGCCCCCGCCCTGTAGAGTTATAATTAAATGGTCGTTTTGTTTTTCGCGCCGCTTGAGTTTCATTACGTCGGATGAAGGGGGCAATTACCCTCACTGATGCTGCTGCAGAAGGCTCTGCGTAACCCCTCCCCCCAGGCATCGTCATAGAGAGGTGCTAAATCTTGGGTTTTCCCGCCTTTTTCGGAACGTAACTCCGGCAGAGAGGGAGGCTAAACGAAAAAGATTTCTTCTTTCTCTCTATCTCTCTTCCTGACCGGATCTATCCGGTTTAATAGGAGTGCGGACGGGAACTTCAGCGCAAAAGATGCTGCGGCAGCGAAGAGCTTATAAGATCGCCGAGAAAGCAATTACTTTTAATGGCAGGCATTATCACGTCTTATCATTAGCAGTTAGGCAACCCGCAAGGCAGCATTAAATTGAATGTGGCCACTTTAACGTGCATTAATGACATGCTACATGTTTATCTGATTCTGACGAGAGGTTTACATTGATTTTACGAGTGCCGGTTGGAAAATTTTCGATTTTCCAATTCCCTTTTCCTTTTCCGAGCACCCCCGGAGAATCGCTTCGCTCCTCACAAGGAAAGCTCGAATTCGAAAAAGAAAAAAAGCAGGTTCGGCTCCGTTCTCTCTTCATGGAGGCCATGCGAGGGGGGGGGTGGTGGTGGTGGTGAAGGAGAGGGAATTTCGTCGAAGTTTCGACAATATCAGAACACGGAATCGCTTAAATTTGTGCGACATTCAGCGACATTATCGAAACATCTTTCCTCAGAAATACATAGCGATAAAGAGACGGAATCGCTATTGATATTTTCGCTTTTTTCCCAAATTTTTTTTGTTTTCTCCCGTCCACTTTCACCCTTCAGCTTCCAGAACGATGGCGAAAGGTGGCAAAATACAACCCCCATCCCCCCCGATATCCACGTTTGGGTGAAACAACTCGAAATTAAGAAAAAGGCAGGTCAGGGAGCGATTCCGTAAGCGACTGTGAATGCATAAATATAATGCAATCATGAAACGAACGTTTTCGGGATAAGGAACAGGAAAGAAAAAAAAAAGATCACAATTAGCGATTTGGGTTAACTTTTAGCGTTGTCGAACTTCCGCGTACCTGACCGATTGGAAGTCATTTTTTTTTATTTTTGGCATATGAACCAGTCGATAGTGTCTTGAGAAGCGGTAGCATTTAATTGACCCGCATTCCGACAGATGGCAGAGTAAACTGTTTACACCGCCATAAATTCGAAAAGTAAATTTTTGAACCTTCCCCAACGTAAATTTTTTCCTCCGAAATCGGATGCGAAAATCGGGATTCGGCGCCGCGCTCAGCGCCATGGACGACCCGAACGCGCACGACGTTTTCGGCGGGGTTTCCGCGCTCAAAATCGAAGCGCGTTTCGCGCATGTTTTATTTTGGGCGCTTTTTCACCCGCCGCCCGACGAGCCGCGACATCTTCGGTAATGCCTTCTTGCATTTCTGAGCCGATGATGACTGGGTGTTTGCAGCCGACAGTGGCTGACTCCTGCACCGTTCGTTACGACTGATTGCAGGCCAAACCTCTCTGAGTCCCGCTCGAGGCATTACCCAGATATCCGAAGAACGCACGCAAGCACTCCGGGGGGGGGGGGGGTTTCGCCTCCCGGCACCGCGCTCTCGGACGGGAGCCGGTTCCAATTTGTTCGGCTGATGAAATCCGAAGTTCGGCATCTCGGCCCCGAGTTCGGCTGCTGGAGGGGGGGGGAGGGAAAAATTGAAAATTCGAGGAGGGAAAAAAAAGGAAGAGGCAGGGATTTTGTGCACGGAAATGGTGATGGATTGAACATGGTAAGCAGCGGGAGTTGCGAAAGTCTCAACAGCATCCTGCACTTCGCTGCCACGGCCTAATTATGCCCAGACAATCAACTCCCCCGTGGCTTCATCGACAGCTCCAAATCTAAAGCTTTCGTTACTTTAGACACTTTGTGTAACTACTTTTTACCTTTCATTTTTTTTTTTTAATATTTGCTTCGGAATAATCAATCAGCGAATTGCCGAGGAGACAATGACAAATGATGATGGTCACTCCGGGGATGGCCTCGCATCCCATCCACCAGATGCTTGGGGGCGGTATCTTCGGGGTGGCTTACAACCACCAAAATCGCATCCTCAAGGAACTTCTTTTCCATTTCTCGAGCCATTAACCACGAATTGGGTGTCACGCACTTTGGTTTCTTCAGGTAATTAAAGTTTCGTTAAAGGGAGTACACCTTTTGGTGGTTATTAAACGCAGAAAAATATGTTCCGAACTTTCCCGATGCAACCCTTTTCCAAGATTAAGAGCTTTTAAGTAAACGCCCCGAAATTAAAGCAGCGTTTTTCGGAATATTTTTTTTTTTTCTGGAAAGAGGAAGATAAAAAATATATTTTTCAACGTCCTTCCTCCTGATCCGGAGAAGTAAAAATCTTCCCCGCTTAAAAATGGGAATCGAAGTGAAAAAGGATTTGAAAATGCTGCAGCCAGATTTTACTGTGGATGGTTTATGGAAACAGGTCACGTCGACTTGTCGAAGTTGATTTTCTCTAACGGTGGGGCTCCCAGTTTGAGGTTCTAAAGGATATCTGATATATAATTCAATGCGGAAGAAATATACGTGGATATTTGGTAACGGAAATGATTGCATCCATGTATGTTATTCCTTCTTCGGCAACGGGAACGAAATCAGAGTCATTGGTTTCGGTTCCATAATACATTCTATCGGGGTTTGCTGTTTGTATGTCCCAGCCCGGATTTTCTTTTATTTACCATTCGCAATCGCATGTCAGCGGCAAGTGCCGAATTTAAATAAATGCGAAGCATCATCAAATTTCTGCTTATGTGCGGGGGCATGAAAAAGATTCGCCGATTTGCCATACTTTAATAGAGCCGCGTCGATATCGCTAGCGTTTACACTTTATTTTTCCGCAGCTTTTTTCATTGGGATGAAAACGCCATTTTCGCAATTTCCCTTTCCCTTTCGGAGAGGTCGCGTCCCGCGACAATGTGCCAGACATTGCGGTACCTTTTTCGCGACGGCTCGAGTTTCATGGCGTCTTTACGAGAGCGACATAACCCCCATTCGAAGCGTCCTCTCCACGGGACGTCGTCCCGAACTCTGATTTGTCTCATGCGGCTTCCGCTTGAGACCGCCACCGTCACCGCTTCCGTAAGCAATATCCTCCCCCTAGACTTCCGTGCGCCTCTTATATTCCCAACTTGTGAGCAACCGTCCTGATGGGACCATTGTCCGCAGCTAATGAATTTTTGTTCGGCCGTATTGCCATGTACGATTGCAGAAGAAAAACATGGAATCAGCGTATTTTTTTTTCTTTTTTTTGGCAACGTTTCCGGTCGAAAATATCCGAGGGAAGAAAAAAACTTCATTTTCGTAAAAAAAAAAAAGAAACAGTAAAAGTCGATTGTTAATGTCTTGAAAACGCCTTTCGGGGAGGAAATCAACCTGAGGGGAAAAGCAAGGAATGGAAGTGAAACAAGAGCCGAAATGAGTGGGAAAAAAAAAACCATCTTGGACATCTAAATGCGTCATTAATCAAGAAATGCGAACACATTTTCACATATTGCAAGGAAATGAATTTTAATGGTCTCTTATTGGGCGAACGGGGAAGAGAACTACTTTTTTATTGGTAAGTTATTCCTAAGGGGCGGAGCGTGAGGACACCCTTATGACTAAGCCTGTTCGTCTGGAGGTTTACATTCACAAGGGTACAACACTCAGGGGAACTTGTAACTTTTGAATTTAGGTCATTAGTGGCTATTGATTATACTTATAATGCATTTTTATTTATTTATTTTTTTGGATAACTATCGTCGAATTGGAAAAAAATACATATTTTCAATTATCCCAGGAGCGGAAAATCCCGATCGAAATTTTCCGATTTCGGTCGAAAATACTTTTGCGCGCCATTTCCCAGGCATTTGTTCCCAGCACACGTAAAAATTTGGTTGAAAAAATTTTTATTTCCCTTCCTCATTTTGAATACTCATCGTTGGAGCGCCGTCAATTTACACGATTGTGGTTTGACGTTTTATAAATTATTTTACTCGAACTTTGGCCAAGATCGATTTTTTCTTTCCGAATATTGTCAGTTGAATATCACAAATAACCGAAGTTTACGATTCGTTAGCCTGCACAAGGTGTCCTCCATTTAAATGACATGCGTTAATTTTTAAATAATAATAATAAATTCATTTTCTGGATACTAATTTATTGTTATTTTTAATTTTTTTTCTTCAAGACAATTATTATCCATTTATTTTCAACCCCCGAAAATTTTTTGTTTACCATTAGAAAGCCCAAAGATTTATCTTTGTTACATGTATATTCGTGTATTTCCATCCTTTTCTGGCGTCGCGGTACGGGGTATACTTTCATCTCTTTCCCGCAACAATATCCTCTCAAGCATGATAAATATCGGAGGAATTTACGAAGGTTTGTCACTCTTATGTTGAGATTGCCCGGGAACTTGCAGTTTCAAAGGGTGATGGGACGTATTTTCTCTCGCGCGGGAGGCAAACGGATACTTGGATGCGCAGTTCTCGGCGAGGTATAGGACTTTCATGCACGGAAAGGTGAAATAACTCCTGTCGGAAATCTTCTGCCACGCTCTATTTTCCATGCTTACCTTATGGGGGGGAAATTTTCGACGAGGCGGAAACGTGGCGGTTGTTCGTTCTTCCGTTCGTACAGAACCGTCAAATTGTCGGGCACCGTGGATGTTATCGCAACAGTACAGAATAGATATTACTGAAAGTCTCACTAACTGTGACTCGGGAGTCTTCTTTTTAGGGCCCACTGGTACCGGAAGGAGAAAAAAAACCTTTTCGGGGGTCTCCCAGCGAGATTTCAATTATTCCCGGATGAGAAATTCATTCATATCACATAGCTTTCGAAGCGAATTTTTTTTTCCGAAATCGTTTTCTCTCTCGATCTGCAACGGTTACGCGGTTTTCCGGTGAAAATTTTCAGTTTTTCTCTTTTTTTTTTCTTTTTTTTTTGGTTTAAATTTTTTTCCGATTCCGAAAGGAAAAATTTTCGTTGCTTAAAAAAAAAATTTTTTTTGCGTTTGTTTCTCTTTTTTTTTCCCGAATTATGACGGAAAACGAGTCGAGGAAACCGTTCCCGTGGAAAGAAACGTTGTGCGAATAAGTGAAAACTGCAGAGCCACGAGCGTTCGTAAAACTGTTTTTCTCCCGTCTCCGTCTGCTCCACACGTTTCGCTGCTCAGTACCGCGTTCGTCGGCGTTCGCTCGCGTTCGAACCTTTTCACCTTCTCCTGCCTTTTTCGTCCCAACAGAGACACACACACACATTTTCCCCTGCCTTTGCCATTTCTCCCCCGTGTTGTGGTTTTTGATGTGCTTCCGCGGGGAATCAGACGAAAAGTGAGTGATAGATCAGCGCGTGGGGTGGAAAATAGGATTTTCGTCTGCGCTTCGCGCGTCCGGGAATTGTCGTCGAATGTCGTCGTCAGGTCCGTTTTTCAAAAATTGATAAACTGGGCGAGTTAATAGCGCAAAAGAACAATTTCGAACAAAGCAGAAAGCTCGCGCACCAGGTCGCGATAGACTGTTTGGAGTCTGTGGTCTCGGAATTCGTCAAGACGCGTTCCGACGGGGAGGCTAGCCTAGTGGACCGCGGCTATACGACGGCCTCCCCGTGGCCGGCGGCCTTCGCCCCCGTGGACCTCGATCCGGTGGTCTGGGGTCGGAAGCTGTACCCGCCGCCCGGTGTCGGGGCAGGGCCAGGTCGCGCTATGGGGCCCGGGGGACTCATGTTCGGACTGCACCATCATCAGGATGCGGCGGCCGCGGGTCTGCATCACCACCACCATCATCACCAACCGCGGGGACCCGTCACTAGTCTTAAGGAAGAGCCCCTGTCGACGTCGCAGTTGGCAGCGGCGAGGTCTTGGATGCAGCCGAGCGTCGTCGATCAAACAAGGTTTGTCTTGCACCTCATATCGCCCGCAAAATGGAATTTTCGCGGCTCTCCTTCTCGGATTCATACAAATGTCGTTAATTTTACCGGTTTTAAGTGTTCCTCATGTCACTACGTCCCGTGGAACGGTTCGGTTTTCAACTTAATCCTCGTTCTGCGATCGAAATCATGGGGCGAACTATCGAAGATCGCGCTGTTTAACCAACCCACGACGTTGCACAAAGGCTTAATTGCGGGAAAATTCATCGTTCGACTTTTGCAATTTATTCCTCCATAAATGTCTTTCGTATGGATAAAAAAACATTACGGTTAAACAGTTTTTTACGGCTTATATTCACGACATGATATTTGCTGTCGGACAGATATCCCAAACAAAGTAAACAAAAAAATGTCCAGCGTATTGTATCGGTCATGCAATTGTTGGCAAGTAATTAAATTTTGTTACGACAGGCTTTGCGGCCCCTCGGGAGCATCCCTGGCATTTTTTTTTCTTCTTCCAATTTTTATCGATGCATCGATAAAAATCAATGAGGAATCACGTAAGTTGGGCTTAACCTAATTGAAGGTTGGCAGTAGTGATCCCCGTTAAGATAGGGAACTAATTAGGATTGAGGCGTTCCAAGCAGTTTGGTAATCCTCGCATGACATTTTACGCACTTCTGTCATGGTATGGGAGTCTGAACTTTCCACTTATACGTAAACATTTTTAATGCAGCGCCCCGGGTATTTTCGAAGCCCATTGTGATAATTCAGGTAGAAATATTTTGGAAACAGATCAGCGGAGACGCACCCGAGAATAGCTCCTCAATAGCGGATTAAACTGTAAATTATTCTTTTATCTTCTTCTGCTGGGCTGAGAATGCCTTTCAGTCAGGTTCCCGTTTGTTTGGACCACCCCAAAAAGAAGAGAGAGAGAGAGAGGGACTCGACAAAAACACGCCTTTTTCATCAGCTCCCTGGCCATTCTTTTGAATCTTCTTCTTTTCAGTCCAAACCGGTGGAATGTTTCCCAATGGGAGATCTCACCCCTCGGCAAATGATTCCGCGGTGACTAATCACAAAATTTTTTTTCCTTTTTCCATGCGGAGACAAAGATGGAAAAAGAAAAATGGCGAATCGGGCGACGGTCGAATCGTCCTTAGCCGCTCTCCGATTGACGATCCCGCAAGATGTTTCGAGACGCTCCCGGGTTGCGTTTTCTGCTGCCACGGCGATTCGGGAAAATTTGGCGCGAAAAAAAAAAGGAAAAGAGAAGCGCGTCGAATTTTCCCAGTCTTTCTCCTTCCCCGAAAGGGCAGATTGTGGGCTGGGGGAAATGGGGGGAAGGGGGGGTGAGCTGCGGCTTGAATTTTCAGCGTTTCGGATTGAGGGAAAAGCTAGGCACATCTGCCACATCCGGAAGACTTACTTCCTCCGACGGGGAGATTTCCTCTCCATCGATCCTTCGGTGTTATTTACCGCGGTAAACGCCTTTCATTTGATTAACCAATTCAACCCATGTTTGATTATGTTCGGGTTTCCATAAATGAGATCATATGGGGTACAAAATCATTGTTGACACAGTCACAAATTGAGTTACTTACATCCGCCCCCTCTTGGGTTCTTCGGCTTGTCACTCCGTCTTAACGCCATTATTCGATAATAAGATTCTATTAGTAATTTTCGCTTCGAATTATGAAAACTTTCTTCTCCAAGCATTAAAGGGCTTCTCATCAACCCTCCAATGAAAATAGTGCTCCGAAGCTATAATAATATTCGACTGGAAAACCCGCATCTGGCAGTGAAGTTCGCTCTTCTCTCATCAGTGGGCGTCTAACCCTAAATGAAACCTCACAAATGGCGGAGGGAAGCGGAGAGGTTGGGTTTTCAGGGGCTGCGGTGCAAGAAAGTTGTGCATCGAAATTCGCCGCTTTTAGCGGAGGCATTGCACGCGGATTCGGACCGTCAATCCGGGAAACTCCGGGATCCTGCACTGGATCCGAGGTTCGTGTTTGCTTTCCCGTGGCACGAAGTCGGCAGCGGGGCGTAATGCTTTCGCGCGAAGCATATTCCGGCGCCGGAGTCTCCGGCAAGAGTTATGGCGGTTAATTGAGCGAGGTCCTTAAATTAAATACAATTTCTGGAACGAGTTATTCCCGCTTCGGTTACCTCGCCATCTCAATTTTGTGGGTTAACAATATTTCCACGTATAATCCGGGATCCGATGAATATTTCACTCGCATCTCCTGCCCCGATTTTTAAACGGCGAGCACCCGACGAGATTATGCGGTAAATATTTATTCGCAATGATTCGACAATTTCGGTGGCCGGACATTCCCGGAAGGAAGAGGCCGCGGAGTCTGTACGTGTGCGGAAGAAGTTCCGTTCGGACGGGTGCACGTGGAAAAAAGTTTTGCCGGTAAAGAAAAATTGCTTTCCCGGGGATTTGGTTATCCGCGCGGTACTGGGGGCAAGTTTCTCGGCGGACGTTTTACGCGTTTGGTGGTTTGTCCAAGTGAAAATTTGTTTAAAAATACTGAATGAAATATGATATCTGGTTCTCTGCTAGTATTATTTCGAGGGCGAACAAAGTCATTTTCTCATTGTGCCTCTGTTTTTCCTCTCGCCCGTTCCCTTCGGCTACCGAAATTCTTTTTTTATTTTCGAACAAAGAGTTGCCGGACAAAAAAAAAAAAAAAAAGAAAAAAGGTTTTTCTTTTTTTTGTGTGCTGCTGAATAACTACGACCATTTGCTGGTAATGCTATCTTTTCAATACAACAATCGCACTTGCACCTCAAAATGTCTCCAACATTGTTTTCTATTCGACTTTTTTTTTTTTTTCCTTTCCTTTTGAGTCGCAACAAAAGGAGTTTTTAATTGATTTCATGTCTTTTTATTGTATAATTTCAACACAAAAAGAAATTACATGATTGTTGATGGATCATTTCGCATGGAAAAGGGAATCATCCAACTCTTTGCCCGACTCAACCTATCTTTTCGGCATTAGGTTCGGTCCGATCCGAGGTGATAAATGCGATATTTTTCTCTTCGTAATCAATTTAACGAAAAGGAATTCGGGACATTAAAAGGATTCAGAGGATTTCTGCCGTGGGTTTATTGAGAAATCAGGGCCGAACGTGAGTCGGATGTAAAATATTTTCATTTCTGTTGTTATACACCGAAAATGGGCGGGGGGGGGGGGCGAAAATTATCTAGGAGCGTGGCTAAAAAACAGTTAATTGAAACGGCTTCCGTTTTTCTGCCCCGAGTCCCACTTTTTCCGGCCCAAAAAGTGGGTATCACGTTTGCGGCAGAAACCTTTTTTTTTTTTTGGGCCTGTGAGTTTTGCGACCGAACGGGGTCATCTCGAAAATTCCTCTCGATCGGCGATATCCTCACAAGCAGACGAAAATGAATTAGAAGATATCGACCGAAGGCAAAATTACATATTCATCAATGAAATGTATGTCGGAGCACAAGTAGACTTATCTTCGTGTCATTAAGCTAAAATGACATTTTCCTGACGGCAAATTAAATACGCTCATTGTCAACAAACCATGGTTAATTCACGGGAAGGAAAATCCTTTTTAAACGTATGAAATTGATCAATTACACGACTGACAGGTTTGTAACTTATTATTTCAACCCTTGAAATGTTTTTCATTTTTTTTTTCTACACAATAATCTGGCCCGTGATTCCGCGTGAATTTTCGCCCATTTAAGAACTTGTAAATATTTTCATTGTTCGTCAATTGATGACCGGAAAAATTGCGATGCACCCGAAAAAGAAAACCCGCGCCATATCGCAAAGGCACTCGACGAATGCAGCTCGCGTGGCAATCTGCATAATGCCCAGTAAGGATTTCAATTTGTGACTCGTAAATTTGATCAATACTGCTGAAAATGTATGAATTGCAGCGCATATCGGAGGTGTGTGTGTGTGTGTTAATCATACGAAAAAAAAAATTTATTATGCGGCGTTTCGAGAGCCGATGCAGAATACGACGTGGGTCAGTATAATGTATGATTTTATCCTTCGTTTACTGCTTTTCTTTGCTTTCAGTATCGGCATCGGACGAGCTCACTTTGAAAAGCAGCCTCCCAGCAACCTGAGAAAATCCAATTTCTTCCACTTTGTTATTGCCTTGTATGATAGAGCTGGTCAACCAATTGAAATCGAAAGAACCGCCTTCATAGGATTTATAGAAAAGGATCAGGTAAGTCATTTGGTTTTTCCGGCGACGGTTTGCACGACTCTTTTCGCGAAAAAACCCCCATCGTCTTGAGCGTATCTTCAGAACTATCAAAAATCGTTACTTTTAATATCCCACCGTGCAATGTAAAAGTACCGATCTACATGCTTAGGATCATGTATTCGATTGAAAGTGAATTTTATTTTCGCGGGGCGGATGGCAGGGAAGGTGTTCGTGGCAAGTGTAGTATGCTGAATATTCGGCAATATATTTATCTGAACAATTTTAGAGGCACCGAATCAGATCGACTGCTTGGTCCTTAAGAATGAGAAGCGTTAATTGCAGTTTGACTGAACTACGGGAATTAATTAGTTAGAGTAGATCAATTGTGATGTTAACCGGAAAGGCGTCTGAATAGCTAATCTCTCTCATTCCGCCTTCCGCCGCAATACACCTAATTTCCATCACTTTGGCGCCTTCGACGATAAACGATTTTTCCGGGGCCCAAAAGTAAATTTTCCTCATGTTGTTTCGTCGAGCATCGTAACCGCGAGCGAATATTTTTTTTTTTTTTTTAACCGTTAAACCTTGCAGCCTGGTTTTTGCCGCGGTTATTATGCCAAAGCCATCCCCCCCCCCCCCCCCCCCCAAAAAAAATGAAAAAATCGCGAATTTTTCCGCTGGCATTTCGCACAAAAACTTCGAAAATTCCGATAATATCAATGAAAAATTTATCCCCGTACTCTTAATAAAATAATGGCAGACAAATTAATTCGCTGTTGTTCTCTTTTAATTTCAGGAATCTGAAGGACAGAAAACTAATAACGGAATTCAATATAGACTACAACTTCTGTACGCTAATGGCAAGTGTATAAATATTTTAGTTTCACGTTCTTAGTTTAATGTTTCACCACTTGCTGAAGTTTGAACTTTTTTTTTTTTTTGAAAATTATTTTGAGGGAACATAAATATATATGTATGCATTTCGTTAAGTGTTCTCGATATTTAGTGCAATATTTATACTTATAAAAAATTATTTCTTTTGCAAACCATAAGCTTCTTATTTATCCCACATTGAATTCATGTGATTTCGGGAAAGCGGAACCACATTCACATTTATTCTCATCGGATCTCATCGGTCAAATCAACTTTATAATATACACGTGTATATGCATATAGATATTTTCATTGGCTGCAATTTAATTTTTTGAGCTTTTCAAGTTTCTGCTGATCCAGCAAAAGCTGAAATAGAGGGATTGACAAGTCTTCCCCGTTTCGATCACAAAATTCCGAAGCGGATCCTTCAAAATCTACTAATATTTATTTAATAGCTCGTAAATTTAAGTTTCGGTCCTGCTAAAATTAATTTCCTCCGTTCAGAGACTAAATAACAATTCCAAAAGTGTCTTAATCTCAGGGTAATGAATCTCCTATTAATTAAATTGTAATTATTTATCTATATAAATCTCATTTCGACATTATAATATATATTTTATAATCATTTTTGGGTCCAATGCGAAAAATGTTTTATTTATTTCTTACAACTTATTATTTTAAATGTACCCGTCCTAATTGAGTTAAAAAAAAATTCAGATGCTCAATAGGTAAGATATTTAGATCCGAATATAAGAAATTAAATATAATTACACAATAAAATTTGTTTCAGGTGCAAGGCAAGAGCAAGATATTTACGTGAGACTAATTGACTCTGTCACAAAACAGGTAAAATTCATGTTTTATATATATATATATATATACATAATATTAGCTGTCAATTTTGATATTTTTATAAAAAATACTATGAATATATATAAAATGATATAAGATAAGAGTACAAAAAAAGGTCTTTAAATTTATATATCTGATTTATATATATATATATTTTTTTCCGTACTCTTATGGTGGCTGTACAGTTTTCGACCGTAACATTTTTGGCATTTTTGGAAAGGAAAAAAATTCTTTGTTTATTTTATTCTGTTATTTTTATAATTGACTTTTGTGATTTTAAAAATATTTTTGTCACATTTTTTTCGGCTGTCTTTCTTGCATTCGGGTTCGCCGGAGAATTGCCGGGAAGATCTTAATATTAATATTGACATACCCGGAGACTGGGGACACTCTTTACAGAGTCGCGAAAAAAAAAACGAAAATCGGTCCATTCGGACGAATACGGGATTCGAATAAAAGCATCTGTGATGGGCGCCCCCCTCCCCTTCGTGGAACAACCCTTAATTGCGTTACGCGCACGGGCACGGGCATCAGGTCATTGTTGTCTCCTCGAAGCCTTTCCACGGAGGTTCCTTAAATCCGCAGCACCTGACTGGGGAGGGCGAAAGCGACCTGGGGGGGGTGTTCAATATTCGGCCAAGATCCATTAGTTACAGGACAAAGTCGTTCGAAAGGGTGGCTTGAATTGTTCATTAGTTGATTAGGCCTCCGAATGCTCATCTATGCGTTTCGCCATATCTGCACGCGATCGCTGTACATGCATATGCCTCGGGTTTATGATACATTACGGACTTGGTCAAAACGTTGGACCCCGGCGACGTCCACCTGTTCGCACAGCACCACGAATTCACGCGCACGGCACACAATGCAACCGTTAATGCGAGCGATTTCGCTCGCACGGTTATGATCGGCAAATTTACTCGTCCACCGAGAGGGGGTTTTAACAGTTATGAAAACTTCCAAGCGTCCATCCTCCGTTGGATACGAGATTGCGATTCCCGAATCGGAACCCCCGGAGATTTGGACTTGCACCGTGCGTATATACTGGAATTTTCCACGACAGAGAAATGAAATCCTTCCACGTCGAGGCTTCGATTTCAGGCGAGGGGGAGGGGAAGGGAGGGGAGGGTGGGGGAAAAAAAAGGTTGCACAAGATAAATGGTTGCGCTCCAGTAATTAGTATCTTCGTAGGGATGAACAAGATTCTCCCCGATATGAGGGATATACGCGGAAATTAACTCGGAATTAACAGAAGAAGGAAATATCGAATAAAAGAAAATCCCAGGCTAAGAAAACAAGTGTAAAGTAACAAATCAATCCACGTCCGATCTACAGCGAAGATAGTTTAAGGGTGAAATGCAGCTTCTCTTACACCTAATTCAATGAAACTTTTCCACGAGCAATTATCCTCTGACTAGGAGAAATGGCGTGTGAAAGGAAGGGAAGTTAAGTAGAAAGTGTGGAAACACGTGTTCTGGGTACCTAAAGCCTTGGATTGAACCGGGGAAACAAACTCGGAATATCGTATAAGCCGACGGTTGCCCGAGAAAAAAAAAAAGAAAAACTTTATAGTCTGAAAAGGCCCGGGAAATGAGGAAGAAAAGGCCCGTTCCTCCTCTCTCTCTTCCATTAAATGTTTTATATCGTCTTCCGAGGTGAGGCCTGAAAAATAAAAGGAACGAGCTGAATGATTGATTAATTTCGCGACCGCTGTCGTACCGGCGGAGGGGGGGGAGAAGGTTATTTTTTCGGATCCGCGAAATTTGACTTTCCCAGCCGGAAAACCCAAATCCGATGCCCCTTTACACATGGAAAAGTTTGTTGGACGAGATGCGAAATCTGCCCCGAGGACTGCGCCACGCTTTGTCTGCGCTCCCTTTCGCCACCCCCGCTTTGCAAGGAAGCCAATGCATTTTTCATTCGCCTGTAATTGTATTTCGGAGGCTTAATTTTCCTGAGCAAACAGGAAAAATAATCACTCAATTAATTGTTCCCGCCACTCCACGTCGATCCTCGTGGTTATTTTCTTCATTAAATGCAAAAAAAAAAAAAAAATGAAGGAAAAGAAAACGTGTGCGGCACCACGCACTCGCACCCCCACAGGGGCTCGTCTCGTTTTTCGCGGGCGCGGTCCGAAAACCCCGGAACTGGGCAATTTGCAAACGCGGGGAATATTCATCAACCTAACGATTTCCGAAGAAAAAAGATGTCCCGCAAGAGCGGAGACGGTTTCACGCGCGAACGGCGTTCGGGGCCCGCTCGAGTGGTGCACCGGCGGAAAAGTCTCATAAATGAGGGGGAAAGAAAAAATAAAACCCGAGCAAAAAAGAGAGGAAGAAGAAACTCGCGCACCGTTTAAGCAACAACGTGTTAAAAATCGGGATTATCCGTACTCGAATGACAGGGATGACATCCTTTCTGCACTTTGCAGATAATGGAAACCGGAGAGGAGAAAAGGAAAAGTGGATGAGCGGCCGCGGGCCGCATCCTCTCGAATGGGGCCCCGACAAAAGGAGACGCCTCCCGTTAATCAGTCTCCGACAGTCGCTCAATATTGAATTTGGCCTCAAATTTCTGCCGGCAATCGAAATTCGTTTTAGCGTTATTAATTTTTAATCATTCCGACCAATGGGAAATTACACAATGTCGGGATTCTTCCAAAGGCCTTCGGGATCGCGGGCGGCAGGGAGGGGCGGCCCTCCGTCGGGGCGCAATCCCCGTTCGATTCATCCGGGAGGGCGCGAGACACGCGCGGGCCACGTGCCGCGCAAGCTCCGACCGTCCCCCTAATCGTGGAATCTTGGCATTATCATGTTTATGTTTATCCTTTCAATGGAAAACATTTCTTTTCTCCCGTTTGGGGGCCCTCGCGAAGCGAAACCGCGCAATGACATCTCCTGCGCATTGGGTAAATATGTCGCGAAACCATTTTCCGAGCGATTTCATCGCCAAATGGATTTATCTAGGAAGTTAATCTTAATCCTCGGATTATTGTCATTAATCTTACTTTGTTTGCAAGATTGTGTCAAAGAAGTGACATCCCCCTGCGCCCCCGGTGAGACACCCCCCCCCCTCGGGGGGCTCCGGCACGAGTCCTCGGATTAGTCCGTCCTCTCGTGAGGATGCATTTAAAACGCCATTACGACGTGTCCTCTCCCTTGCATACGCCAGAAAGGTATTCCGAAGTGCGCAGTGTGAAATTAATATTCCAGTTGCATTCATGTCGATGTAAGCCCTCGTTACGCGGCACGCAACCAAGTTTTTTCATTAATTTAAGGAACTTTCAACGGAAATTGATTTACGCTGGACCCGGTAGCTTTAAAAAGGAAAAAATTAATAAATAAATAAATAAAAAATAAAAATCTTACGGATTTCGACAAACGAACCTTGATTAATTCACCGACGCCCGTGAATTATCCCCAAGCCGAATGAACGCTGCTGAAAGAGACGGAAATTTCGAAGCTTAGGTTACGGTAACACCACAGAGCGCCATATGGTGGTTGGCAAAGCCTCCCTTATGTTATTCCTTGCCAAGGGTGGGGCCACGTAAAGACGGGGCACCTCCCTGCTATGTCTCCGATTTGAATTTCAAACTCTGCGGTTTTCAGTCTCCTTTCTCCTGTTTGTGAAATATTACGGAAAAATCATGTATCGAAAGGGGCCAGATGTGTGCGTGTGTTTTAATTCCGGCACTCGGAACGGAAAAATCCGGGAAAATCCATCACCGGTCCGGAAAAGTTCTCATCGGTATATTAACGAAATTATTCCCTCCGCTTCCACGTCTTTTTTTTTTTTCGTCTGCCCTTTTTCAACCCTTTCCGCCTCCACTTATATCACTTCCACTTTGTATTTTCAAACGCTTTTTAAAAATTCAAGATTGCACCGGGATTGAATCCATCAGATGCTGAAATTTTTTTTTTTCCTAATCCGCGGATCGATTCGATCTTTACCCGCTTGATGGTCCGAAAGCCGCGATTTACGTTTATTTTTGCACGCTCCCGATCCGCAGCGTGTAAGGGCGACTTCAAACGCTCAAAAACTGCTTTCGCGCCCTCGATTTCTTCGGTCGGGGGTGGAATTCGCTTTTCGAAACCCTCGCAAGGCCGACTCTTGTTCGCGGTCGGGGGTGGGGGGGAGCTTCGCCGCGCAAATACCCGATTTTTGCACGAAAAAGTTCAAATGCATCACTCCGAAAGGTCAGAGATTCGGATATGGAAATGCCAAAACATCAAAAAGATGCCGTTTGCCGGATTCCTCAACCGCGAGGATATCGCTTAATTAAAAGATCAGCGAAGTGGCAGCGGGAAAGCATCGTGGCACGAAGTCGGAGTTCAAAGGATTTGCCAACGAATTCGGTTACCCGAGATGTTGGAATGGCCTCAAATGCGAAATTTTGAAGAGCAATTTTCCTTTGCGGCCCCCT
The DNA here is from genome assembly GCA_028565995.1 of Ricinus marginatus. Taxonomy (NCBI): domain Eukaryota; kingdom Metazoa; phylum Arthropoda; class Insecta; order Psocodea; family Ricinidae; genus Ricinus; species Ricinus marginatus. The sequence continues at coordinate 2,575,189 of JAOWBB010000012.1, forward strand.
CCTTCACCCCCCCCCCCGCCCCAAAATCCTGTCCCCAATTCCAATCGATTGGATCCGTTTTTCCAGATGTTAACCCAACTTCAATCCTTTTCCGCCCTTATCCATATCCTTCCTTGCTTTGTCCTCCCTTGTCCTCTCGCCCCGCGGCCCTTCCCCGTGCCATCGCACGAGTGCACGCAAAACGCGAATTTTCCTCCACCTCTCCTTTCTCTCTCTCCGCTTTCAGGGGGCTTTCCCAACCGGAAGCTGGACGAGAACCGCCGAAAAAGAAATCAGTCCAAGATTTTACCACCGCAAACGGGCAACGATTTCAAAATAATCCCAATGGCGGCAGCACCTGAGTCTTCTTAAATAACCCGCAATCATAAATCCCTGATAATTGGCCTCGCAGCTTTAGTCCGGCCACTTTCAGCAGTTCTATCTTTCCCTGCGCCCAAGGGACTTTTCCTTTTTTCCACCACCACCACCGCCAGCACCCCCTTCCCAACCTTCCTTCCTGCCTTTCACGGAAAGAATAAGAAGGAGGAAAGAACGTAAAATTGTCTGGCCGCAGCCGAAAACGAAAATCGATGAGATGTGAACGGAGGTGAAGGGGTCGAGGGCTGGAGAAGGAAACGGAAGGAAAAAAAAAAAAAAAAAATCCATCTTCCGGTTGCCGGACCGAGAGCTGCTCTCTTTAATGGCCGATAATCACCACTTTTTCTTTTTTGGGTGACCGAGGAAAATTAATCCCGTCCCAGGGGTCCTCCGCAGAAGCTGGAACAAAAAAATTATAAATCGGTTTTGATGGCTAATTTGAATTTAGTTTCGTAAAATTACCCACGCGGGATGGTCCTTGGTGCAGGATCGCGACACTTTAATTTCTCACTTTGTACAGATCCACTTGCATCGTCTCCATTCCCAACATCTGAGGACATTTCCCGCGCCGGTAACTTTTCCTGCCGACGGAAACGTCCGCGACCTGTGAGACGATTTCCCAGTCCATTGTGCGATTTCCCCCGATTTTGGATCTTGATCCGATCCCGGGGCTTTCCGAGCGGAATTGCCGAATAACTCGCGCATATGGATGAATTTACTGCGATTTAAAAAATTATGGCTTTGCATTCGCGCAGAAAGAAGGAAACTTTTCCCCAATAAAAAAAAAAAAAAAAAAAAAAAAAACATGCAGGAGGATAAACGGTGTGAAAGGGAAAGAATTTAAGGTATCGGCGGGAGGTTTTTTTCACCCTTTTCCGCCCCGTCGTTTCACCATATGATCGCTCACAGGGAAAGTTATACGAGTTTTAAGGCGTTATGAATCTTTTTACTACCGCGAATCTGATTCCGTGCACCCCCCGAAAAAGAAAGAAAAAAAAAAAAAAAACAAATCCCGATTGGACGCCGATGCCGAAATAGTTTTACGAGTTTCGGAAAATTCTCATTTTCCCCCTCGTCCTCCCCGGGAAAATGGCATCCTCCCCTCCCCCCCCATCCCCTCTTCTCCGTCGATGCGCTCGACATGTCAGCGACAGCGACGGTAGGCGGATCTGCAAGAGCCGGAAGCGGAAGCCATGCGAATGGTATCACAATGATGTGATCAAAGCGAGGCGGAAAGTTTTTTTTTTTTGTGTGATTTCGCACTTGAGGAGGAAGTTGGGTTAAACTTCTTTCCGGAAAAGCAGACGAAACTAAGCGTTTGATTAAATTATGAAAAGTCGAAGAAAATAAACTCGCTCCTAGACGGTGTTCCCGCATTCTAACTTTTCCTTTTCCATTTCTGATTCATCGCATCCATGCGCTCAGACCCAATGCGTTATTATAATATCGCGCCGACGTCGTGAAAGGCGGAAAACATCGCTCCGACTGACGGTTTTATTTGTTTATTTTATTTGTTAAACGGTTCCGGATTTTCGTTGTTCCATTTTCCGTGCGGTCGGGACTCCGCTGCTGGCGGATCGTCGGCTGCTGAAATATTTGATTCGGAGACCATCTGGGGATGGATGCGAGGAGGAAGCTCGCGTTCGCAGCGGCAAATCCGTCCCTCCGCCCCCGGGGGGGGGAGGGGAAAAATGATTTTCGTCTGTGGGGGAATAAGAAGTAGAGAAAAGGAAAAGAAAGGACGTTTTCATTTTGAAAGAAAATCTAGGACTTGCCTCGAATTAAGATGGAGGGCTTTGCAGAGGAAGAGCTAGTGAACTCTCGCACCGGGGAGCGTGTTTCCTGCGAGCGGAATAACACGGTTTTCCGATCGGAGGTACCAGCAAAATTGCACAAATGTTAGGTATAAAAGAAACTCGTTTGTTCTGGTCAGTCTTGAGCTCTTTCTCCCGTGGGAACGCCGGGAGATCAGGAAAGAGGACAGGCCTAATCTCGGGCGGTGATTTAAAAGCCCATGAATATACATGGACGGAAACTTTCAATGCTCCTTCGGGAATATCGGGAATAAATCAAAGCCGAAGATTACGTTTTCTCAAGTTGGAAAAATATCGAGTTTAAACTTTTACAGGTCACTCTGGTTTATTAGTTTTTATCATTGTCATTGCCTTTTGGTAGGCTGTTTAAATGTTAATTTTCGAGTGGGATCGTCCTCGGTGCGTGCCCCACACTCGAATAATCCGGATCGCCGATGCAGCAGCATCTCCAATCCACGTGCCCGCGTGAGACGACCGTCGAACTTCGTGTATCGTTTGCCGTGCGAAATCCATTTTCGGTATGCTCGCAACTTTGCCCAACTCCCGCCCCCCCCCCCGAAGGGGTGAGATCGGAGTTATGCGTTCGGTTAAGTCGCCTCTGTCCAGAAAGTCGACTAAAGAAAGTCTTTCCATGGTGGTGGAGCCTCCATTCTGCCGGGGTCCTCGATGATTCCCCAAAGTTTTCCGTCGCCTCCCACAGGAATACGTCGCCGAAGTAGCATATGTTTCTTTCGGTTTCCGGTTTTCCGCGACGGAAGGTTCGGAGTTTTCCGGTTCAGCTCCGGGGGGTGGGGGGCGGGGACGGTGGATGTTACGAAATCTCCGTTGCCCTTCGTCATTTCCTCAATTTCCTCCCGCCGAGCGGATGCCTTCCCTTCGTGCCCGTAAGGAATTTGCCGCTCTCTCACACCCGCGTTCCGGTGCGGCAAAACTTGGTCACTGTCCCGGGGAGCATCCGACCACGTTCGTTGCATCCCGACGGCTTAAGCCGCGCATTTAACGAGAAATTCTTCTTCCATTCCGCTCCTTACCGGCTTCCTGCTAATAGTCAAAAATGGGGGAATGAAAGCTAAATTGAAACGAGCTTAGATGTAAAGCTCTGGTTTATTATCTCGAATCCGGCTGCTGTAAAAATAAAAAAATAATAATAATTTTATTTTTCTCCCCCTGTTCTTTTTACTATCCGATGACACAACACGAAATATTTTTCTTCTCTTTGGTTTCCTTATTCCCCGTGCCCGATTTATCCAGGGACGACGCCAGACGCTGTTGTGCCCGTCGAAGTTTTATTTTTTCGGGACCGGCACCGGGGCACGCGGTCGCACCCAAAGCAGTTTCAACGTTAATCGTTTACATTTAGTTAAGTACGGTTTTGAATATTTTATCCCGGGGCGAAAGAAGAATCGGAGGGTAATAAATGCGGGACGGTTTTCATTGATCACCTCATAATTAATTCATTGCTCTCATGTAATTACTATGAAAAATATCATATTTTACGGCATTAATCAAATATAAGCATCTGAACGTGGTAATAACAACGTTGAATCATGACTGTTCGTATTTAACGCATTTAAACTGGACGGAGTCACGAAATGGACGTCGTAAGCAATCTTGCGGAGTGCTAAATGTAAGATGAAGAATGTGTTAAATGCTGTATTAGAAAAAAAAAAAGGGCCGCCCGGGAAGATCACACAAGAGCAATCAGCAATAAAACACTAAAGCCACTTACGCCTTAATTCTATCGCATAATCCTCAAAATCTCTTTTTGCGAGTCCGCTTACGATTAATTTAAAAAAAAAAAAAAAATCAGCCCCGGGTTTGTATTCCAATACAATGCGAAGAAAGGTCACGTGCTAGCATTTTTAACCCTTTTTTCTCACCGCCCCCGGCCACCCTTACCCTTATAGAAAAACATTAAACTTCATGCGAAACGCTGAGGCAAAAAAAATTAAGCCGCACTTCAATGCGAAGAATCCAGTTTAAAACTCATTAGAATCTAATAAAAAGAATAAAAAGTTAGCTAATCTTTCGCCTTTCTTAATTGAATAATACTTAATTTATATTCAAATTTTTATGTTGAATTTTAACTGGCGATCACACCCGCAGCAATTAAGTTTCTTCTTTATCGCGCGGGGGCTTTCGTTTTCTGGTAGCAATTCTTTTTTTTTTTTTTTGTTTTTTCCCCCAACCTTCCGGAGCTGTGTCCCCGAATATTTTGAAATGCACAAAATCTGGCTATCAATCCTTACAGCGTGTATTTTTACTGTTTCAGGCGATCATGTACGAGGGACAAGATAAAAATCCTGAAATGTGCAGAGTTTTGCTGACGCATGAAGTCATGTGCAGGTAAAAAGGGGAAACGGGGCGGATTGCTTATTAACACGGGTTTTTTTTTCTCTCTCTCTTTCTTTCTTTACTTCTTTCTTTTCGGTGGGGGGGGAGAAATTCGGAATTCGCCACCATCCCTAAAATCTTTCAACCCCCTCCCTATCTCGGAGAAGTCGCCAACAAAGAAGACGTTTCATTGAATTTAACCGCGTCGGGTGCATTTTCTCTTCTTCCTTCCTTTTTTTCTCTCCTTTCTTTTTTTTTTTTCTCCAGCCAAAATTCCACCCTGTAGATTCTTCAGAATTTGAAAATAAAATACGCAAATACAATAACTCTCGCGGTGCGGAAGGAAAAATAGGAAGGAAAGGAAAAAACCCCCGAAATTGATTATCCGACATATATGGCAAACATACGTTGGATTTTTGGGGAAGACATTCTCCCCCAAGCTAGGCAAGGCTAAGTAAGCTCTGAGCAACTAAGGGCAAATACTCTGGGGAGTCTGCATATGCACTATCCCCACATATCCATGCCTATTTCAACCGGCTACAGCAGCTACTTGAGTCATACTATTTTTTTTTTTTTATCTGATGCTGCTGTATCCTTTCTTTTTTCTCTCCCGTCTCTTCGGGAAGATTTCAGATCGGGTGCAAATGGCCGGAATTTTAAATTAAAAGAGATGTTCTTTAATTATTATTATTATGAATCGCGATTTGGCCGATGCAAATAATCTGAATTTTCCTTTTTCCTTTTTGTGTTGCAGCCGGTGTTGTGATAAAAAAAGCTGTGGCAACAGAAACGAAACTCCTTCGGATCCAGTAATCATAGACAGGTAAGGGTTCCTTTTTATTTTTCCTCTTTCTTTCTTCCTTTTACTCTGGACATTCGATTCCGGTGTGCGAGGAGTCAGAAATTGAAAAATATTTATTGCTGGACAATTTCGGCGGGCTCGATTCCTTATTTCAATATCGTTTTCTTTCATCCCTGCCCCGGGTTCCCATAAGTGCGATAGATCCATCACGCACAGGAAAATTAATTGCCGGCTAATAAATATGTGAAAGACCGATTTTCACTGATGGAAATCGGTCGAACAATAAACCGGCTTCGGTTTCCCGATGGGCAATAATCGAGTTCTTCCTTTTCATTTCTTTGTTCGCAAACCTTTTTCGGCGCGGGCGAAAAAAAAAAAAAAAGCTTTCTCCTGTCAAAGCGGGGGATGGATGAAAAAAGCGAAATTTTCCAGACAATGGAGGGCGGCCGCGTGGAGGAGGAAAAACCGAGTAAAAAGCTAATGATCGACTCGCTTTGAAAGGGCGAAACCTTGGTTTGGCCCAAAACAAACAACGACGCACCCCTTGGGTGCCAACCCCAATATGGAAAAATTTACACCCGCTGCTTTCTTATTATCCCCCGGTAATCGCCTTATCCCGCTCTGTACTTCGACAAATGCGACAGAGACCTGCAGTACCTCGAATGTCGGCGTACGGAGTCCTTCATTTGCGGCACCGTTAAAGGTATATTTCTGTACGGAATGAACAATTTCGTTTTAAATAAGCAGTTCGTAAAAAGAAAAGAAAGAAGAGTTCCCTTTTTATCTCGTGTGTGTGTGTGTGTGTGTGTGTGTGTGTGTTTGCATCCCTCTCCCCTACTGTAGTACAGACTTTAATTTCAATTCCCGAAGGAGTTCATCCACTTGATGACTATGCCGATATGTAATTCTTTTAATGTGCTTTTCCTAAATCCGTCGTCTTCAGTCACCCACGTTCGTGTTGCACAACATGCCGAGGCATGCGGCCCCGCGGACCGGGGATGCCCGGAACGTACCTGGCCATCCGTCAAGCGAGAATGGGGTTGGGGGTGGGGTGCAGGGAGATAAAACCGAAAACAGCAACGTCAGGAGATACGGAACAGGAATAAAAGAATTTAATTTATTATTTGCCGGGGTAATAAGTACACGATGAGAGAAATAAGTGATATCAATCACCGATATAGTAAATTCAATTGTGTAATTGGTCGGTCACGTGACTCAGAGTCGCGTGTTTCCTGTTTGTTCGTGCATCCCTACAATTTACTTTAGGACTTGCTCATCCACGTAATGACTTATTCGAAAAGTTTTCCGATCCCGAGGCTTTTCCCCGCCTCCGTTGACAGATTTCGCCGTGCAAGGAAAAAGAGACACCTCCGATGCAGAGGAGGGCCACTGTTTTTCGGGTTAAAAGCTGCTGTTGGTTAATTGGGGGCTCAATGGACGTCAGTCGTCTGTCCGTGCTGGAGAATGGTTTGAATGCGAATCTTGTATAGCAATGCTGAGACAGTCGCTTCTGCAGTGACTCAGGGCGATCTCCTTAACGAATACATCAAAAAATACCCCCACATTTTAATATACTCAATTCTGGTGAGTGGGAAATGTGTTTTGACGTCCTGTGACGTTTTAACCATAGTCAATTATAATCTTCGCAACGGGGTGCCGTATTAATTTGCGTGGTTTGTCTGAGGGTGAATCGGGGGAAAAATAGCTTGAGATGCATTCGGCCCGGGGTGGGATGTAGGGGAGGATTTCTCCTTCGTCCCCGAATAGGGGATGCGGAAATTTTGAAATTTCGGGATTTTTACGCCCCCGAATGTGACAAGTTCGGAACTGTGGAGTCTGCAACGTTGATCATGCAGTGTATGATTCATATGAAATCGATATGTACGGAATGCTCCGAATGAATGGGAACGGATGAGCGATCTAAAATTCACCCCAAAGAGAATTTCAACCCCCTACGTCCGGGGGGCATACGCCACCTGGGACCAGTAAAATCATCCCTCGTCCATCACGACGAAACGAAGAGGGAATCACGTGGCGGGGTGTATGCGTTGCAATCTTTTTTTTTTTGCGTATGGTGGCATCGCGCTGTTGACTTCACTCACGCACTTTTCTGCGCTTAAGCTCGAATCTGCGCATTCGCTTGAGGCGCTTCCACCCCATCACTTTTCTTAACCTCCCGTCCTCACTTTTTCGTCCTCGGAGAGGATTCAACGCCAACCTTTTTTCAGACAAGTCATTATGAAGGTTCCCGCCACATGGTGCGGAAACAACAATTTTTACGCGGGTTATTTGTCATTCAACATGTGAGGAGGACACGTTGAGATGCGAACCTGATTTCACATTTAATGCCGACAACTTCCGGCCGCAACCTGGCCATTTTTCTAGCTCCAAAATATTGCCACAACTCTCCTAAATGTGCGGGATCATTCATTTCCCCTCTCCCCCCCCCGTTTTCCTTTTCACTAAACGTAAGTAATTTCGATTTCCGAAATGTGGAAGCCTCCAGCCGCCGCACCGTTAAGGATAGAGTTTGACACGGTAGCACAACAGTAAGCTTGCACGGTGCAGGCCGCTGGAAAAGGTAAAACGAAATGCATCCCCACGGATGGAAATCCAAAAAAGTTTTTCTTAACTACTCGCAAAATTAGCAGGTAGCTTCGACTGTATTTGCGGGCGGTTTATCCGGGGTTTTTTTTTCCTAGTGTAAAACTGAATGTGACCAAAGAACATTTCTTCCATCCAAGAATGGTGGTAGTTTCGGGGAATACGCCTCGCTGCTGCACGCCCGAGGGAAAAGATGACTCCTCGAACGGACTGGGACGCCCCCGAAATATTTTATTCACTTAAATGTAGCGAGATGATGGATTTAAACCTTTATGCACGGGGGATGATTGCTGAATTCGAAATAAAATTTATTTCGAAGTATCTGCTTCCCCAGATAAAAAGTGACCGGGCCGGTCGAGGGTCGATAAGGAGACCCAACAGCACTTTCGCTGTATTGACCGCTCCCAACTCATTGTTCCTTTGGTTAATCGCCTGAAAAAGATGAAATGTTACTTGGGAAATAATAATTTCGCAGATATTACAATGGAACACCCCCTCCCCGGTGACCAAAAATTTATATCCCGGAAGATTGAACCACACGGATCGCCCGGTCCCAAAGACCCGTCAACTCTGACGTTCCTTTATCTGCCCGGTGGACGGACCTGCTTTCGGCAAAATATCGGCGAAAGACATTAATCGCATCATTGACAAGAACCTTATCCTGTTGGGGATTGACAAAAAGGTTCCTTTCTTAAAACCTCACTTAACTGAAAGGTTTAAGACCTTAATTCGCCGCCTCAATTTTCTTCCAAGTGAGGGCAAAGCCCTGACTACTAATTTGAAATTCCGTTTTAGATTTTAATTGCTGCGTAATTATTTACACTGCACTGGGGGTGGAATCCTCCCTTTTTTTATCTAACGCGTTTCCACCCGCTCCCGCACTTTTTTACATTTAAATAGAACGCTGGATGACTTAATTATATCGAATGTCGTTATTCAAAATAAAAAAAAAAAAAAGTCTTAACCCTTTTAACGTTATTTCTTCTACACGTTTCGTACCAAATTGTGGTCGCTTCAGAGGAGTTTAAACGAATCGCAGCAACGTCAAATTATGTCCTCCTTCATTGCCTGCATTTTGACGTTCCCCAAAGGATCGAAGAATTCATAAATAAACGGCTTTTGCGAGGAAAAATAGGGAGTGACATTAGGTCGAGCTCTCGGCCGGACATCGAAATTGGACGCTAAATAAGATATAATTACAAAATTTGATATGTAACGATATATGAAATACAGAAACGCATCCAGACTCTGAGTTTGGGACTGCGAATGTTGCACATTTCCGCTAAATTTGTCCACTTTCCTCCCAGCAGATTTTTCATTTCTGCATTGCCCTCGCATTTGCTTTGACCAAAATAATATATCAATTTTTCTTCCGCTGTTTTTCCGGATTTTCTGTCATAAACACATTATAAATGTGTATTACAGCGAAACCTATCACGGCCCCAAGTAAAATTTATTCCGGAGTAGCAAGTGAAATTGATCAGCAGTCCGTTATTATACAATTAAAACAATATGAATTTTAAATTCGCATGCTCGACAGTCAAACATTGTCCTCCCTCCAAGAATGACTTACGCCGTTTTCCCCTGTGCCATTTTGAAGATTGCCCCGAATTCCGCGTTTCAGCAGCATCACATGTTCATTCTTATTTTGTGTGCATAACAGTCGAGCGGACTTCAAAATATCTTGTTAGTACCATGGAAAAATCTCCCTTAATTGTGTAAACAAGACACTGTTGAATCAGGGGTGGTGGAAGTATCCCGAATGCATCGTATCAATTCGGAACGGGTTTGTTTTTGATAAGGAAAAGCGCGCGCGCACCCCCCCTCCGCGCTGCTGCAGGTACGAATTCGGGCACGGCTGCTCGGTTCGCTCAGGTCCGCGGGGCCATAATCGCTCACCCCAAATCATAAAACGAGTGAATTACTTTCGAGAATTGCCATGTCTTTTCGCTCACCCCGTCTTTCCCTCTCAATTCATACGTACGCTATCGTAAAGCACGTAAAGCAATTGAAAAATTGAAGTGCCCTCGAACGGAATCCATTACATTAATTTGAAAATGCAAAGCGCATCCTTGCCCGGGTATCATTTAATTACGAGAACAAATGATTTAACAATGACATAACGTCTGAGGAGGCGTTCGCCGGGCGTTCGGTTTAATGCACTTAAAGGGATGATCATCCGATAGACCCCTTATTCATAGGTGCTCTTTGAGGCATGACAACAACCGGAGGAAAACATATTGCTTACCGTGGATCAGCCCTCCTTTTCGCTCGCTTCCATCCATCTATCCCGGACCTAAAGTCGTACGTTCCAGCAGCTTTAAGCCAGTCGCCGAAACTCAGCGGCACACAGAACGAATCCAAAATAATTTTATTAAACGCAACGTGAAAGTGCACGAAACCATACGAAGAAATTGGTTTTCCACCGGAAACGGGGGTAGTTTCCGACCGTGTCAGCTTGCGCGGTTTTTCCGCGTCAAAAATTTGATCCCGGACGAAGTAAAAAAAAAAAAACCGGCAAAACCAAACCTGCCGCATCTCAAGCCGAATTCACGCAAACAATCAATTAACAACAACAAAAATGTAATTTGCATTTTAATGCAACAAACCGGTCGCAACTAATTGTAAATAACATTTTATGATTGCATAAATATAAAAAATTATGCAAACAAAATAACACAAAGATTTCTTTTATTTATACAGAGAAATCGTTAGCGAAATATTGCGGCAACAAATTTTTCTCGCAGATAATATGCCATTTATACATGCATATGTGCTTTTAGTGACAGGATTATTTTATTATACGTAAATATTGAATACATAAATATAAAACTCAATACGGTGTCACGTCCATACGATGCGGTTTTTAATAATAGGTGTAATGTTAGCATAAAAATGTTTAAAACAGTCGCAAAGTTTTTCATTGTTGTATTCCACCAGCGTGCACTCTCCATGCAAACATATGTCTGAATGGATAAATCCTCCTTAGCAGATGGATTTTCCTTTTTTTATTATTGGGTTTATCCTTCGTTCTACAGTTCTCGTTACAAATTTTCTATTTGATTAAACAATTGCACATAGCTAGGGCTGATGCGATAATAATGATATAAGTCGAGGGGATTCAATCCAATTTACACCATTATAAGTGTAAGGGTTTGTCTTCTCCGGAGAAATTGAATATTTTACAAGGATAGGGCGAGTTTTGACTTTCCGTAGCTCGAAAAAAAAAAAGCGGCGGAGTGACGCGCGCGAAGGGAGAAGGCGGTGGAAAAATCGGACGGCGGTCGCTTTTTCCTTCGATCGCGGAGGCGGTGGAACGGGAAAACCGACGCTGGCTGACTCGGCGGAGGGTCCGGCATTTAAGCGCGATCGCGTTGCCTTCCCGTGCATCCGCAGAGGCGACTCGCATCTCCCGCAGGTTCCCTCTCCATCCCCGTATCTCTCCGGCGGAATAAGAAAAAATCAAATCGCAGTCAAGTTTCGAAAACCGTTTCTGGGCCCCGGGTTTCACGTTCAGTGATTTCGATTCTTTGTGTTTCGACGTATTACGGAAACCCCCGTTTGGCACATTAATGTAAAGGGATTAACTGAACCGGGATAATGTCAAAGCAAAGCCTTCTCCTCCTTCTCTTTGCCCCCGACCGACAATTCTGTTGACAAGCAAATTCGAAGCCGCGAGGCGGCTTAAACGTCGTCTGCCGGGTTTTCGAGCCCGGCTCGGGTTTGTTTTCGTCGGGAGCCGCTCAACGTTCCTTCGCTTCCGGGAGAGCGTACCTGTGCCCCCGGAAACGCTCGGCTTTCGCCTTCCTCTTCGTACCCGCAAACGTTTTAAGGGTTGATGATTGAAAAGGGGTGTTGTCGGGCGCTCGTTTCATCATATGAAGTGCTCTCTCGTTTGTTCAACCATCCGTAAAACTCTTTTTTAAGATAGAGGACCAGAACAATTGTCATCCCCATAACATAATGATGTGCTCCCGTTCTGTACAGTGAAAAGGGATTATATCAGCTCGTGGTCCATTAAAATAAAAAAAAAAAAAAAAAAGGAAGGAAGGAAATCGGGAGAAGTGTTTACACTCTTTTATTGACTGCCATACGCTGTTTAATCAAGTCCGTTCGGCCGAGTTCGATCTTCTTCACGGGAAGTGCTTCGGTTTGTACCGGAAAAAAGGAGCCTTCCTCCTTAACCGGAAAACTGCTAATCGCCTCTAACCTTTCCCGGCCCTGAATTTGACTTCCAAACGAGCTTCCGCGTTGTCTCGCGATTCCGGATTCCTCGCGCATGTAAGGAAAAAAAAAAAAATGAGCCAAGATTAAAATGAGCCGAAAGGGAAATTTCCCTATTCTCCATGATTCTTACCGACCGGGATGGGCACTTATTTGATTTCAAGATTTCCCTTCATATTGCCCATGTCGCAGAGTTTCCGTATAATCAAATGTGATATTCAGCTCGGCCGACTGGACTTTGACGGCCTTCATCTTTGTTACTATGGTTACGAAACTAACCCCCTTGAGCCTCGTAAGTTTTAGCTGGACATCATATTCGAACCGTTAAATGCTGTCTCGAATCAATCACTTTTTCGGGAATGCGTTTATTTATTTATATATATATATATTTTTTTTTATTTATTTTATCCTTCCGCTTACGCATTTATAAAAATTCTGGTGACACTTTAAATTGAACCAAATTTGAAACGATTTATATGGCGTACACGGCAACGGGACAACGACACCCCGCGAATAGTCAAATAGTGCATTTTTTGAATTCCACATACATACGCACCGGCGCACGCATCTAAATCAACGGTTTTTAACGACAATACCCGTCGTGCGATTTCCCGCAGCAGGAACGCGGCGAACGCCACCTCTGGTTCTTCACCGTGAAAGCATTTTACTTACTTTTTTTTTTTTCAGAAAAACGGTTTATTAATCCATTGATCGACGGGGGATGATGTCGGGATCAATTTTTACGCTCCGCGTTCGCGTGCGGGGTGGTTGCGAGTCGTGCCGGGGAAAGGACTCTCCGCGCCCATCCCCGAAGTGCGCGAGGTGAACGGAATTCCGGCTTCGCGAGGCCTTAACGTAGGAAAAGCCACCCCCCTCCCCTTTCTTTCCACCACTCCTCCCCCGGGCGCAAGACAAAGCCGAACTGAAAATGCACGATCTGGAAAATGTATTGGTCATATCCCGCTCTTGCATTCCCTGCCCACATCACCCTGTTTCGGGGCTAGGATATGACGATAAAAAGAAAACGTCTTTGGGAAAATCTCGAATGAAGAAATCTAAAGCTTGTCGTTTTTACTTTAAAATTTTATACTCAAATAAGTTCATCTTTTTTTCTTTTTTCTTCTTTTTTCTCCTTCTGCTTCTTCCTTTTTTTTTCCCCCGGATTTTCTCTTTTTCCTCTTCCGTTTCCTTCTCCGGTACAGGGTGAGAGGGGTGGAAGCGGACGAAGGGATGGAGGAAGACGAGAAAAGATTGCAAATCGACAAAGCGACGTTAAATGCATGTAATGGCATTTGGTAGGGATGGAAAGACGAAAACAAAAATGGGGAAACGGAGCGTTTTCCTTCCAGTTCGATTTGCTAAAAAATAAGAAAAAAAAAAAAAAGGAAAATTCCG